>VZTT01018387.1:0-22013 GCA_013400855.1 Buphagus erythrorhynchus | reverse complement strand
TTTTTTTTTTTTTTAATCTCTCTTTTTTAAATCTCAGTCATGGTGATCCATATTCAGTATAGAATCTTGAAAAAAAAAAATTAAAAATCATCCTAAATAGTGACACAGCTCACTAGAATTGCACCCTCCCACCCACCCAGACTTTCTCTCCCTGTTCTGCATTGAGTAATCAGCATATTTGTGATTGCATTTGTAATGTTTCTACTACTGGTTTGAAAAGCACAGCAGTGCATTCAGAAATGTTTCATTTATCAGTTCTCTGTGTGTGTGTGTGTTTATGCAAAAAGATTATCTTAGCATACTGTATTGTTTGGATGTTAACAGGGTAATTAACCTGTACTATGATCCTGGTAATTCAGTTTCCTTAAATATAATTTATTGTTTAGATGGCTTCAGCCGTTTTCCCATAAAAGTTGGTTTGAGGGGTTTTTTTTGACTGCTTTTTAGATTAATTCCATTAAATTGTCTTACAAGATATTTGCATTTACAGTGAAAAATCAATATTTTATTTTCCTCTGTTAGGAAGGATTTCAATATTTTTTGCTGACCATTGAAAAACAAGGCTTAAATTCTCACTTTAAAAATCTTTTCAATTGTTCTGCTATAATTGGGTCTTTTGTTCTCTCTAGGTCTCTACCTCACAGACACATGTTTTTAATGACTGTGGTCACAATGATGTTTTCTTGCCTGTTTTTACTCTGATTTCAGGCCAGTGAGAAAGGAAAGCAAATCTTTCAAGAGATATGAGATCCTGGGGAATTCCCTGAGTCTTAACATCCTTCTAATTTCCACCTGTCTTTTACCTTTTCCTTCCATTTTGCCAAATAATCTCTTTTATTTAATCTCTCCCCTGTCCTCTTTTGGGGATGAAAGGGAACATCTGGTGTGTCTCCTGGGGATGATCCTGTGCAGGGCCAGGAGCTGCACTTGATGATCCTTGCAGGTCCCTTCCAACTCAGGATATTCTGTGATCTCTGTCCTTTTTTGCTCTAATTCTGCTATATCTTCTTATGTGCCACCTGCCCCACCAAAACAAAAGAAAATCAACTAAAAACCCCACCCTGTTTTTGAATTTTCTGCAGCCTGGAGATGCATTTAGGAATTGCTGCTGTAAGGACAGGCAAAGGCTGTGATGCCTTTAGGCTCATGCATGAGCCAGCCAGGCTGAGCTCACAGTACAAGTGTCCATAAATGTAGACAGCAAACATCCACCCAGAAGCTGAAAATGTTGGGGCACCTGTGCTGAACTTCTCCAGTTAAATGAGAGGTTCAGGAAGTTGGAAAGGTGTCCTAATCCCTCTCTACCTGCTGGAGATGGTGGGCCAAGTGAAGTGAGGGATGTGCCCATCAAGGCAGGGTCTCAGCTGAGCCCAGGCTATCTTTTTCCTACCTTACCTGTGGAGAAGGTTCAAAAGCTGCTCTCCTACCCAAGGAAGGATGCCTGAGGTCTTTTAGGAAAAGGCTTCTTCCAGAAGGCATCCAGGATATTGGTATTTTATTGTTTTTCTTAAACTTTGATGAGAGCTTGATGAGCTGATAAGAATACACAGGTTCTTAGTCCTTAAACTTCTTAAGGGAAGGTGTCTCATGCTGCTTTGCATCTGTTTGCAAATTTTTTTCCAAATGTGAGCTTTTTCTGGAATGTGTTGTCCCATCATGGTAAAAACCAGTTCCAGGTGTCTGCCATTCAGAGTTCAGCACTAGAAGCTTAGACTTTATGAAATACTGTCCTTTCTTTCCCTTCCTTTCCTTTGTTTTTCTTTTTCTGCTTTTCCTTTTTCTGTTTTTATTATATTCCTTGGGTTTGCTCATTTCTTGTGTTTAGGCAGCTGTATTTAAAAGTGAGAAATTATTACATTTTAAGGTGGTATCTTATACACTCCAATAAATCTGAAGGAAATACTTGATTATTGCCCAGTTCCTCAATCACAACCTCCCTGATGACAAAAAAAGAGGGAACATTGGATGTCCAAAGCTGTGGCAAACCTGAAGTTCCACTGTAACACAGTTCAGTCTGTTTCTACAAACCTTCTGTAGTGCAGGAGTGCAGTCAAGTGCTTAATTACATAATTTATCTTTTCTGTTTTGATTTTTATTTTATCTAAATAATCTCGGTGGTCTCTTGGCTCCAGACTTTCACTTTGATTCATATCTTTTAATTTATCTATATAAATATTTCATGCTGGATTTGATTAATCAAATGGATGAGAACTAATTTTTCCCTTAGTTTGAAATTGTTATTCATTTAAGACCAAACTTTCCACTTGCAAAGACATTACAGGAACAGCATTTAGTCCTTGAAAAGGTACAGTAGGTGAATGAAATATAAGTATCAATTAATTGTTCAGAGACATTTTATTCATATTTTTGAGTGTGCTGACTGGTCTCTCAACCAAAAGTGTTTCAGTTCTTTCAAGAGCTGAAGAGAAAATTAGGTCTTCAAATGGCCAGTTGCAGAATGTGGGTTTGGAAGAACATGAGGCCCAAAAAGACAACTTCAAAATCACAGAAGTGTTATTTAAATTTAATAAAAGAGGAAGGAGCACATGATGAAAAGGAATCATGTTCAACACCGAGGCTCAGCATTGCATTCTGGCACTGAGTTGAACAGATAAAAAATTTTCTTTTGTTCCAGGAAAGTTTTCACTTTTGGCATCTTTAGGGTAAAGGTTCTTGCAGGTGAAGCAACCTGAAGGGGGCACATTGTGGAGGAAGGGAAGAGAACAGATGGTTTCATGGTTTGCTTTTGCATTTCCTCTCTCATCTCAAGGAGGGTACTGGTCCCTCTTTGTCACCAGATCCCACACAGGGCAAGCCCAAGCTGGATGCAGTGTATTTAAATGTAGGATCTTCTCTCTCACACCTTAGTGACACCCACTAAAAAGGATTGAGAAACAGCAGTTTTTCCTGGTTTGCCTTGTGAAGCCTTGACAAATCCCTCATTATCACAATATCACAAGGGGTATTTGGCTA
Source organism: Buphagus erythrorhynchus (assembly GCA_013400855.1). Lineage (NCBI taxonomy): Eukaryota > Metazoa > Chordata > Aves > Passeriformes > Sturnidae > Buphagus > Buphagus erythrorhynchus. The sequence goes on along the minus strand of VZTT01018387.1, from coordinate 19,040 downwards.
GGTCCTTGTAGAAGACTTTCAAGTGCTCAGCATGCACACATGTAGGAGCTGGAGACCTGGAGGAGTGAGCTGCCCGAGGAAAGAAAAGGCCACCTCTGTAAAAACAAGAAATGACTCCATTCTTAGCTGTGCCAACAGCTGCAGGTGTTGGAAATGTCACACCCAGCCTAAATCTTACAGCTGTGTGTCCGTGCTGGCTTCACCTGCCCAGCCTGGCTCCCTTGCTCAGGGAGATCAGCTCACAGCCCTGCAGACCAGCTTGGAAAGAATCAGTTCATTTGAAAAGAGATCCCTCAAATGCCAACAGAAATTTTGCATCTGGCTGATGTGTTCAGCACTTTGCTAAGCACAGCAGCATTGTCTCCACTGAAAATCAGGAGAAACCTCCTTGCCTGCAATGCTTTGTCAGTTCCCCTTATTGCTTCAAGTACTTGAGAATAAGGAATACTGTTTGAACTTGCAAAAAAATTATCTACCTCCCATCTCCCTCCCTCTCTCCCCTCTGTTTTTCCATCCCCCATACCTCTCACCCCATTCTTGTAGGAGTGAGATCCTGGCATCTATTGAGCCTTAGACTCCAGAAGTGCTTCTTGTCCTTTGATCTGATAAACTGCTGATGCTCTCCTTTAACCACCCAGTCGAGGACACAAATCTTTGCTTTCTTGCCCCAAAGTGCTTGCAGGTGCAGGTTGTTTGTCACCCTTTCATTCCAGCTGGGGCACCTGAGCACTGCTGAGGGGCAGCCTTCCTCTTGTTTCCCTCAAGAATTATTGGTTTGGTAATAAATAACCCTTATTCAGGAAGAATCTTTGCCTTTTCTTCCCTTACACTGTGAAATGATGTGATCCCTGTCCAGGCCAAGTGCAGTCACTCAGCTGAAAGAGTTTTCAGTTCTGCCTTGGATATTATTTTCTCTTCTATGATGGCCTTTTTTTTGGTTTGTTTTCATTCTTCAGGCATTTCTCTTTGCTGTTTTACTTCCATAACTTTCATCAGCTTCCCTTACCACTCTTCCTTGCAACTCTTAGTCTGAGTTACTTCTGCTTTCTGAAAAATACAGTGTTTAGTTGGATCATATTCTATCATTAAGTAACATATAATTAATTGCACATAGTCTTTGATTTGTCTCAGTTTCAATTAGGTTTCAATAAATCACTTGTTCTGTCATTCAGCTAATCCCTTTCATCCTATGGAATGCTGAGGAGAAATATCTTTTTAATAAAAGCTTCTGAAATCCCATTTTTGTCATTGGATATCTCCAACGTAGCTCACACAGTGAATTCCAGCACAAAAAGCATCTGGGCTGTCAGCATTGTGTATAAGTGTGTGTATTACAGCACTGTGATTATTTTCCAGGGATCTTGGTGTGTTTGTGGCTGCCATTAGGATGAATGTGTAGCAGATGCTGGTTTAAAATGAAGCACTATTGTACTGGCTGATGGATGCAAAGTTTGTCAAGAGTAGTGAAAGCTTCTACAGGGGATAGAAAGCAGCTGGAAAAATTCATTGTTATGTGCTGCTAGTATGAGTCTCTAGTTCAGCTGTGCTGCTTTTGATTGGGAAGATAGATTCTATGGAAGTGTCAAACAGAGTTCCTGATATTCTCTGTTTTTATGGCGTTTGTAATTTGGTGTTTACCTCTTTGTTCTTGGCCAGGAAATCTACTGGATTTGCTTGAATATCTGCTAAGAAGCAGCACAGCATAATGAAAGCTGGCAAATGTGAACTGTGTTTATTACTTCTACTGCATGTCTTGTTGGCCAATGGGAATTTAAATGCCCTGTTGATTGTTTCATTTGTATTTGTAGAGAAAAGCTTGTACAGCAGATGAACAACGCTAAATTGTTTTTTTTTCTCAGTTCTCTATTATGTTACCAACAATACTGTTCTCTGCTTCAAAGTACAACTATAATTAGAAATGTGATTATGTAAAAGTGGCACCATCTTATTCACTCCTTCTGAATGAGGATTCAGCTTCTTCCTCTGTTTAGTCCTATTGTGCCTATTTTTACTTTCCAGATGCTTGTGTTCCTCTTGGGATTGCACCCTCTAGGTGGAACTTTTCATGCAGGGGACTTTATTCTGTGCTGGCACCTGCCTCATCTAAATTCAGGAGCTCAGCTCCAGAGCTGAAATTTCTCCTTTCTGAAGCTCCAAGTGCCTTTCAACCTTTTCTGTGCCACTCATTTATCTGTCTCCTGCATGCCAGGCATCTTTCCCTGTTGGAGAGGGTGTCTTTCTTTTTTTTTTAATTTCCAGGCATTCCCAGAATCAGTTTTGCTTTCTTTTGAGTCTCTCCTGATGATATTTAGAATGAACACCTTCCCACCTTGTATCTTTGTAAGATATCAAAAGAGAGAAGGAAAAAATAGTCTATTTTGTGCTACAAACTATCATAAAATGCAGTGGCAGAGTTAGGAGAGTTCATGGCTTAGCATTGGGATTGCAAGTTCTTTCTGTAGGATAAAAGAATCCATCTTGTGCAAATGAGGGCTACCCGGAAATCTGTCTCATCACTGCTCACTGAGATCCCCTCCAGTGGGGTGATCTTTTCAAAAACTGATCCCTTACCAGCCTTGCTTTAGAAAATCCTGGCAGAATCTACTGCTTTCAAGATATACTGAAACATCCAAGTCTCTGTGTTTGTGTCAAGCAAAACTGACCAGTTTTTTTCACAAGTGAGCGCTATATGCAAATATGAAGCAGATTGGTGGTATTGGAATATATCCTACCATTTATTGGAAAACAAAAATCGTGGTTTAGGCTTATCAGCTCTCCAACAGAGGTTAGGAAGGTACTTTAGAGGAAATGCTGAGGGACCTTTAAACCACCTGGAGACTTCAATCCCTCCAGTGGGAGCTGAATAGCCCATGGCAGACGTGGTTAGTCTGGTGCTCTACTTTCCACTGATACAGAATCTTCAGTTTAAGGCTGGTAGTGGGACTCCATGGAGTCACATGGATGGCAGAACCAAGATTATCATAGGCACCTAGGGTTAGAGGTCTTTGCTAGAAAGACCTGACCAAATGATATAAAGCATTTACTAAGCTGTATCTGTATTGAGTACACACATGTGTTACTATTAAGGAGTTATAGGATTTTTTTCATTGTTTGCTCAGTTCTTTTTATTACTTTATAAATAATTTTTGCCATGGAAAGACCATAAAAATAAATTTAGGGATGCTAACAGAAACTGCTGGTGTTTCAGGCAGAAATTTAGTCGCTGGAAATTTCATAAAGGCAGATCACTGACAGATTTTTGCAGGCTGTACCCAGAGTGCTGCCTGAGCAAGTGCAGAAGTGAGCGGATCAGTATCCGTTTACACCAAAACGGGTTTCTCATTTGACTTTTGGGTGTAAACCACTTACTGTGTTTAACCTGGTAGTATTTTCTCTGAAAACGAGAAATACTTTACTATTTTATTTATTTATTTATTTTATTAGAGCTGACATTTAGCATCCAGATGCTCTGATTCCCTCCCCTGGGCGCCGCGTTTGACTCGGCGGCGGCATCGAACCGTTTCGCGGCTCTGGAATGTCTCAGGTTTTCAAGGTCTGTTCTTTTTTTTCTTTTTGTCTTGCAGTTTTCAGCGAAGAGCTACACGCCAGTCTCTACTTTGTCAATGCATCTCTGCAAGAGGTAGTGTTTGCTAGCACCACAGGGACTCTGGTCCCCTGTCCAGCAGCGGGGATCCCCCCGGTGACGCTCAGATGGTACCTAGCGACGGGCGAGGAGATCTACGATGTCCCAGGGATCCGCCACGTCCACCCCAATGGCACTCTCCAAATCTTCCCCTTCCCTCCTTCAAGCTTTAATAACTTAATCCATGATAACACTTACTATTGCACAGCTGAAAATCCTTCAGGGAAAATCAGGAGTCAGGATGTTCACATTAAGGCTGGTAAGTGGAGTCTTTTATTGGGTTCAGATGGGGTTGAGGAAGGAGAGAACTTGGGTGTTTCAAAGAGTGGCAGCAAATATCAGTCAAGGGAAATTGGCCAAAAGTGTAACCTCTAAACTCTCAACAATATTAAGTAATATTGTGAATTCTCCTCTCCCTCTCCTCTCCTCTCCCAGTTTGAATTATATTGGTGCTGAAAACAGTTTTTCAAAGATCAGATGAGCACAAATATAAGGAGGAATCAAATCAACAATCAAACCATGCTTGCACATTATAGAACTGTGTGAGAAAAAGGTGGATTTTGTACCTGGGCTGGAAGAGAAGAGGAATGCTTGGCCTAAAATCACACCTCTCCTCCCTTGCTTGTGGTCATTTGTGCTTTGTTTTGAGAGAGAAGTTTTGTGTCCCTTGCAATGATTCAGCAGCTGATGTGGGTGCATGGGCAGTGCTTTCTCTTTAAGCTAAAATATGCAAATGAGAAAAATGGTTTTGCATCTGTTTTCTGAACTGACTGGGTCACCCAGTGGGAAATTACAGAGGGATCAAAATCAGGCCTTTTGTTACAACACACAAACACACGATTGCACAGCTTTTGAAGATTTTGGTCTATCCCCTACAGTTAATTAAAATATTCAAACAAACAAACAAAAAATAGTCTGGGAGCTGATCCTTGGCAAATGCAAATCCTTGGAAGCTCTTTATTGTTGGTGGAGCTATGCTTGGCTTTTCTCAGAAGAGAACAACTTTTCCTCTGGAGATTTGTCTTCACAGGAGTTTCACAGGGAAAAATCTGTGAACAGTTAACAAGTAGATTTGCCTGAGACTTTCTTTTTAAATAATGAAATGCATTCTCTTCTTCTTAGCCATAAGTTAACATTCAGAGATCTGTAGTTTGTAGGCAGCTGGGAAGCAAGAATAAAAACCAGGTTTCCATGAAATTCATGTCTCATTAAAATTTTAGTCTAGGAAAGTAGGTTTTCTTGCACAAGAAGCATCCAGTAGAAGCAAGTTATCATGTTACATATATGGGGAGTTCCATGATGGTCTGTGCTGCTTATGAAATTATTTAGTTGTCCATAAAAAAAAAAAGCTTGAAAATCAAAGATTCATATGAACATACTGTAACCAACTTTATGTTCAAAACTCAGTTCTGGTTTTTGAGCTTTTGGTTTTACTGTCATGGATTTGAGGGCAAGTTGTCAGGTAGAATTATATTTAGAGACAACATAATATTTATTTGTATCTTTTCTGGATTTGTTACTGTGTCTCCATTTTGAGCATCTTTTGGTCAGTATTTTTTTCCAAGATTGCTTTCCAATTTTTCCATTTCTTAGATAAACTAACATGGTGATACAAAGGAGGCTAAAACTTGCAGTGTTTCTGGCTAGGGCTCTGAACTGGTGTTCTTTAGGTGTAAGGCATTCATCCATGGAACTTCAAAACAAGAATTCTGCCTCTGCTTGAGAAATGAACCTTGCAAACAGAAAAAGGACCTTAAGAAAGGACTTTGCTGTTGGTAGTGTAGGTGCTTGGCTCAGAAGTTAACAACTCTTTTTGCCAAGTCAGAAATGCCCCCTTTACCTCTTTTCCTTCCCTTTTTAACCTTTTGCCCCATATCCACTCATTTCTCCATTTAACTCAATTTCTCAGTTAATGTGAGGTTTGGATAACAAGTTAAATGAGTTCCCTTCCTTCCCATGAGCTGATGCTGTCCCTGTGCCTGATGGCAGAGCAGAGCTATCAGTGAGCATCTTTTCCAAGGGCTTATGGAACCCCCAATCACAGGAAAACACAATTTGGGGAGTCTCCTGTCTGTGGCAGTCAAGTGTATTTTATGCTCAGATGATAAACCCTGGGTTGCTCAAATTTGAAATTAGAAACTTCTTTTCTTTACATGGTGCTTGCAAATTATTTCTGTTCATGTGAAATCTGAAAAATATTTCAGACTGGCACTAATTTATATAATTTTGAGGTTTTTTTTTCTGAGTTCCTCCTTCTAATGTACTCCAACAGCAATTGGTTTCCTAAGAATGCAGAAGAAATCAGTGGATAACCTGGACATAGCACAAAGACTAATATGGTTCTGCCTATTCTCAAAGTCAGCTTGAGAAAATCTGGAGCTAATTTACCTCTTTTCCCAGGAATATGGGCAGCATATACAAAAATTCCAGCTCACAGATAATTGTAATTGTGGTTTTGAATGTAGTTTTGGATATAATGCAATAAACATTCCTGAACTCCTCCCAAAAAATCATCACTCTCACACCTAGACACCCAAACCTAATCCTCTTTTCATGACAGTCCCACATGGGAGTAAAGGTCTCCAATTTATCTTCAAGCTCTCCTATGCAGTCATGGCAGTGAAGAGTCTATTTTTTTTTTCTTTAGCAAAGGCTGACATTCTCATATAAATTAACAACCTGGGTACTTGAGATTAAAAAGAAAAATAGAGAAGGTAAAAATTTATTCATGGAAACTGTCAAAACTATGATCTGGAAATAGCTGAGGAGCCTAGTAAATCACAATAATGTCAATTTTTTTAAAGCAAGGAAATGAATAAACTTCTTTCCAGTTTTGGTGCCCTGCATGGTTTCTGTGTCACATTTTATTGACAAGATCAGTTGGGCAGATTTTCAAAGTGGCCAAGTGCTCTGAAAAGTACAAATACCTTCAGCAGTGAGTTGGGATATTGCTGCCTTTCCTGGGAATGATGGCTGGAGCGAGAGCACAGACATAAATCAGCCTCATTAAGGTGATCCATGTGCCATTCCCTGGGTGTAGGACAAGGCTAGGGGAATTATTCACTGCAGGGCAGCCAATGCTGTAAAGTCACTGCATTAAAGGTGCTTATAATATCAGTTTAACAGTCATAACAGGGTTAAGAATCCTAACCTTTGGTTATAAATCGATTATTGATTTTTTTAAAACTACCAGTGTCTATCTTGTAATAGAAAATGGATATTTTTCCTTTAAAAGAAGATATTTCATTTTTAATTAAGATTATTTATTTTTAGTTAGGACTTCTAAAAGTTATATTGTTATAGCAATGTTTGGGATGGAGAACTTCAATCTTACTTTTTGCAGTAGTAACAATGGACCTGAAAATTTGGTGCTGTTTGCATTTTGAAGACTGTGATTACATTTCATTACTCTGCCTTTTATTTCTTGAAATACACCCTAAGTGGGACAAATATTTAGAAATTCCAGTTCTCCTGATGTTTAGAAACACTTCTGTTAACTCTGAAAAGAATTTACTGACTTTCCAGCTGGAATCAGTGGGGCTAAATGTATTTGTAGAAGAGCTTGGTCTGTGTTTGTGGACAGAAAAGGTGGGCAAGAAACATCCTTGTAATGTGGCAGCTCAGCACTGTAGCTTTTAAAATAACTTCTACCCTCAGGCAGGTGCAGGTCTCAGACACAGAAATTTCCAATGCACTCATCCCATTGAAGGGTTTGTTTTGGCTGTGGTGATTCCTTTTTTTTTGCACCTTGACCTTGTGTTCCCTTGGAGAGCCTGTGCTGTGCTCCTCGTCCTGTCTCAGCCAGGCACTTGCTGTAGAAGATGCAGAACTGCTGCTTGATGTAGAACATCTCCCTCTTCTCTGCTCTGCCACCTTCTCCATGAACTCCTTCTTGCTCACAGAAATGCTCATCCCTCACTCTTCATGGAATTATTTCAAGATTTCCCTTCTTTCCATTCTCCTACCCAGTGCAACTTCATCTCATCCCAGCAATATTACTTTGGTGTGGTGGCAATGATTTTTCCAGTTGTGCTTTTATCCTCCTTGTCCATACAGTTGTTCTTTTTTCTCTTTTTCCATTAAATTAATTCTTTCAGACTCAAGACAAATGCTATGCTGATTCTAAACCTTTCTTTGAATCATGTTGGATTTTATTAGAACGTGGTTTTGTTTAATACAATTGTGGCTTTGTTTCTGCTTTTTTTTTCCATTAACTGACTTCTTTCAGAGCTGGTCAATCAAATGTAGCTCTCCACTTACTCTCATTTCTCTGTGCTCCTGACACACATTTCTTTTTTTCTCTCTGTCACCTCCATCGATTTTCTCCTTTGGTTCTCACTTCTTCAAAATCCTAAATGACACTGAGCTTCTCTTCTCCCCTCTGGATGTCTAATTCACACACAGCACCTGCATGTGCCTCTGTGCTCTTTGACAGAGCACAAAACCCTTTGTGAAGGGAAGTGTGGCTGGGGAAACTGCAAAAAATAACAAAAAACATAACATAATTCCCCCACATAAATTTGCAGTTCCTACCCGAGCCTGCCAGAATAAGGTGAGGGAAGAACACAGAGTAAGAGAGATGCAGATTTGAGGAAACAAAAAGATGTGGGAATGCTTTTCAACTTGCAATCAGCCTTGTAAATGTGAGTTATTCACTGCAATAAGAGCTCACAGCCTGGTTCTGGGGGGGCACTTTGCAAGGCTAACCCGGGAAGTGGCTGAGATGTGGGGATTTATTTAACAATTAATTTAACAATTTATTTATTAAACAAAGGCTCCTCTTGTCCCTGCAGTTTTACGGGAACCCTATACAGTCCGTGTGGAGGACCAGAAAGCCATGAGAGGCAATGTAGCAGTGTTCAAGTGCATTATCCCCTCCTCTGTGGAGGCATACATCACTGTTGTCTCATGGGAGAAAGACACAGTCTCGCTTGTCTCAGGTAGGCTCTGATGGCTTTTTTTAAATTTTTTTTTATTTCCAGCTGGAAGTGGCAGAGATGTTTCCTTGTTTCCTGCTTCTTTTTCCCCCCTCCCAAAATGCCTGATGTTTACTTTGGTTCAATTATAACTGAGTGGGATGTCATCCTCCCAGTAATGTATTTCACTTCAGCCTTGCTGCATCCCTGTGACTCTGTGTGTGTGACATGAAGGCTTCAGACAGCCCTGCTTTTCCAGCCTGCTTCAGGGGAAAATAACATGTTTTTTTGTTTTACACCAGACAGAAAACCAGCTTTTGGGTGCTGTGGCAGTGGGTTTGCATTTTAACTTTGATAAAGAGCTCCTGCATGCCAAAGAAATTTGAGTGTCATAAACATGTGCTGGGTTGTAATTGTTTTTTGTAGTGATGTTACTCACGGACTAGAAGGAATTCTGAATCTAAATTAGTTTGGTTATGTTTCAATGAGGTATGTAATCAATATTTATAGTTTCATAGCATCTTAATCCCAAATAGCTTCACAGATAACAGTGGAGGCTTAAGCACTGCCTATAGCTGAAGATATTGAAGTGAAACAATCTGTACTAAAGTAGTTATGTGCATTAATCTATTTACTGACAGAGGGAGAAAATGTGAGGCATTGTTCAGGAATTTGGGCCGAGAAAAACTAACATTTTAAAGCATAAATATTGCAAGAAATCCATGGGAGAACGAATAGGTAGGAGAAATATTTTCAGTATAGAACATATCTGAATTATATATAATGCAGGGTGCAGCTGTTGTTATACATACAAATGATTTATGTGTGCAGAAATTGGAAATGTATTGTTCCAGGGCTGTTCAGAATGGAAAAGAAATAGTTTGAGTTAAATGTTGCAGAGTCTACTCAGGAATATATTTGTGTTTATGATGCTCAACTGTGTGGAAATGTTTCTGTATAGCTTCTCAGTATATTAATAATTTTTATTTTCTGACAGATTGTGTAATTGGTGGCAATACCTGTGTCTCTATATGGCTCATATTATAGATTTAATTTCTCTCCATGCTTTATTGATTCCTGACATCACCTTGAAATATCTTTTTCAAAAATTATGATTCAAAGAACTTTCTAAGGATTTGGTAAATATTTAACAACCATGTAATTGATGATCAGTTGTTCTGTGTTGCTAGTGCTCTGTTTAAGCTTGGTAAATTCACTTCCTTAAATTCACTCTTGGGTTTTGATAATATAATAATTTTTTGTCATTGAGCAACTCCAACTGTTTGTGTTTGCACAAAGAGATCAGTAATATCTGAATTGTTGGACTCACCAGCACTGTATTTATTGTATTTAAATGCAAAAACAAGCTTTCTGTTATTCTGTATATGTTGATGCAGAATTTCTCTTAAGGTTCTCTAAACTGTGATTGCAACTATTGAACACAACAGTGGATGGCTGTGTTTATTTTGCTTCATGTAAAAAATAATCTGCTACGTGGTGCATGTACATCTGTACATGTGAGTCTTGGCTGGAGGAAAAAACCATTAATTTCTCCATGATTAACTACCTTAATTTTTTTTCTAAGTTTATTCATTCTGTGTTATAAGAAAATATGCGTGTTTTCTCTAGAAACATAGATTGAGAAGACACAATCTGTTGGGTTTTTTGGGTTGTTTTGTGTTTTTTTTTTTGTTGTTGTTTGTTTGTTTGTTTGTTTTTCTGTGACTTCAGCATTAGTTCCTTCTACCTCTGGTATCTGAAAGTGGCTCAATCCTACCCTCACCCTGGAATCAGGAGTAGGGGACACCAGGTCTCTGTAATCTCCTCCTTAGGGAAAAAAGATATCAGTTCTTCAAAACATCATGGCTGCCACTTACAGATAATTTATTTTTTATTAGCCTATATTGGTTTTAATCCCAAATTTGGGGGGATATAACTGTGTAATAACATTTAACTATATGGATCTAAATAAAATATTTTTTTTCCTTAGTGCACTCTCTGACAATGGTTGACAAGGCTATAATCATTAAAAATCTATTACAAACTTTAGCAAGTTTCTTATTACCTCACAATCCCTCAATTCTGCAGTTGGGAATTTAAATGAAAATAAAACATAGTTCATTAGAACAGATGCTATAAAAAACACTATTTATGGTATTTTTTTAGTGTGCAAGACCAGATTCTTTGGTCTTGCACACAGAAAACTATTGGAAGCTAATAAGTATTGGAAAATATCAAGTTATCATTTATTTTCTTCTTTTTTTTTTTTTTTTTTCTTCTAAATAGCTGATTTATTGGTTATTCATTAACATCTTATAAAATGAGAGCCAGCTAGAGGGGAAACCTCTACTGTGAAAGGAAAGAATATAAAGAGAGTTATAAATATATTTGAGAGTGATGTTTTTCATGGTTTGAAGAGGACGAGGTTTTTGTGGGGACAAAAAAAGGAGTATTCACTTGAAAAGTAAGAAAAGCAAAGGGAAAAAGAAAGTGTGTGAGTGGAGAGGATAAAGATGAGAACATTTTCTGAAGGGAGCTGACAAGAAAGATGGGGAGAGACTTTTTACAAGGGATGGAGTGACAGGACAAGGGGGAATGGCTTCGAATTGTCAGGCAGCAGGTTTGGGTTGGATATTAGGGAGAAATCCTTCCCTGGCAGGGTGGGCAGGCCCTGGCACAGCTGTGGCTGCCCCTGGATCCCTGGCAGTGCCCAAGGCCAGGTTGGACATTGGGACAGTGGAAGGTGTCCCTGCCATGGCAGGGGGGACACTTTCAGGTCCCTTCCAACCCAAACTATCCTGTGATTCTTTCATTTCCACTGAGATGATACAACCATTTCAAACAGAAGTCAGAGAAGCTTTTTTTTTTTATTATTTCTTTTCTGAAGGACTTAAACCCCAATGCAATTCTTCCAACAGCGACCTAGAGTAAATATTTCATATATCTCTCTATCTGTAGTCCCATTCTGACTATGAGGATAGAGAGATCTGGAGAGGTAAGATGTACCAGAGTCCTTTATTTCAGCAATTACTGTTGTAGGTGACAGCTTTTTTTTTTATTATTTCTTTTCTGAAGGACTTAAACCCCAATGCAATTCTTCCAACAGCGACCTAGAGTAAATATTTCATATATCTCTCTATCTGTAGTCCCATTCTGACTATGAGGATAGAGAGATCTGGAGAGGTAAGATGTACCAGAGTCCTTTATTTCAGCAATTACTGTTGTAGGTGACAGCTTTTTTTTTTATTATTATTATTTTTATTTTAAAGCAATGCAATATTAAAAAACAAACAAACAAAATCAAACAGAAAAAACACGACATTTTTACTTTTATAGGGTAAAAATATACTGCCTTTTTAGAAAGAGTGTTTTAGAAGGGTGTTCCTTGATTAAAACTGCACAATGTTTTTGGGCTTGCCACAGTGTGCTATCCTGGGCATATCTGTATATTTGGTTTTCAGGGAGCACAGTGATGTCCACAGTAATCGAAGTGTGTAATAAATATATCTGGGCAAGAGCATCTTCTGTTTCATGGCTGCAATTTTATGTCATGCCTCCAGGTTATTGTAAAGTAATTGGGATTTGAAACATATTAAGACCTATTACCAGAGTGTTTCCAAGGAGTATCCCAATAAATCACCCTCCATGTTCAATAAAGGGGAAGATGCCCATGTTTGGAGCCAGAAATACCAATTTCTGTGAAGTTTCCATGTGCAAGGACACCTGCAGCCTGGAAAGGTGTGCAGGAGCTTGTCTGTCTGTTAGGAAACAGTTCCAGAATTGGGGTTTTGCTCCTACACTTTCTCTTTTGATGTGACAGCAAATCTGAGGCCAACAAGATTTTACAGCATCTCCTCTAGGGGAAAAGGCAGCAAGAAAAAAAAAATTAAAGCAAGGCAAAACCAATTATTTGGATGAATCCATTTTGAGGAAAAGCAGAAATCAATGAGCTCCAACAGCAAATACAGAGAAATCTTTTCATCCTGGAAAACTCCATTTTGAATAATAATGGTGAGATGGCATATTCAGCCCTCTCCACTGGATACAGATGTTTAACAAACAATCAAACTTTCCAGTGGTGTCTCACAAGCTCTCAAGAGTCAGCAGAATTAAGGATTGGTGGTAACCCTGAGAAGTCTCAAGGGGCTCACAAAGAGCAGGAAACTGCTGTACCAAGCTCTGCAGCTGCAGCTGCAGGGTCTCTTTTTAAAAAATCCTTCTTTTCTGAAGAATTTTGCATTGTCAGTTGAGTCTGAAATTCATTTGAATGACAATAGGGAGAGCAAGGCTGTGCAGTTTGCTCTTGTACCTGTAACCAAATCCTACATGTTTTCATTAATGGCACTAAACATAAAAGCTTAAATCAGCCTAGAGCATTGTGTTCATCCTAGAATCACCCTAGAATATCTGAAGGATAGCTGCACATGGCTTGTTCAAAGGTCAAACTTCCTCTCCCTCTTCTTGCTTTCCTTCACAAACCATTCCCAGAGAAAGAGACTTTTGGAATCAGCTTTGTGATGACCTTGTGACCATTGAAAGCAGATTCAGCCCTACAGGATCAAAGAGCAAAGTAGGTTTTTTTGCAATAACAAAACAAAACAAAACAAAAATAATTATAATAATAAAAAAAATAAAATCAAGGGACAATAGGAAAGTTTAGCAAAGTGCCACAGCACAGATTGTGCTTCTGCTCCTGTTGAACAACTGCAAGGCAGAGGGGAGCCAAGTGCTTGGCTCATTTCTTCTTCACACACAGAACTGTGAAGCTGGACTAGAAGGGAAAGTGAAATAATTGCTGATTGTGCTGTGCCCAGGTGAAAGCACAGAGCAGAGCCCACTCATGTCTTAATTAGCCCCGGAGAGAGCAAAGGATGGGTGTGGTTACAGGATTACTGGAACTGAAGGTCAGGGTAAGGGATCAGCAAAGAGAGAGGAGCAGAATGGAGAATGGATGTAAACAAAGACTGAAGAATTAACTTGGGTCTGTCACTGCTCTCTGTATTTCTGTTAGGAATGCCTCCTGTCCTGATCCTGATAACTGCAAGGGATTTTGAGTTTTTCTGTGTTTCTGAGCAGTGCCAAGAGCAGGATCATCAGTGGGCTTGTGCCCTGACCTTTCTGAATTCCCATTTTCCTGTCTAATGACACACCATGCAAGAATCTCTCTGATTTATACATGGACTGTGACTGCTTAAAAAAAAAAAAAAAATTAGGAAAGGGGAGAGACAGATAATACCAGCTGTGCACAGTGGCATATTTGAGTGTGCCCTGAAGAACAGCAGCTCTGAGGAAAGGTGGGCGAGCATGGATGGAGCATGGCTCCCTGCAGGGCTGTGACTGACGTGCTGGTGACAACTGATGAGCCTCCCAGCCAGCCTCCTTGCCATCACCAGGAATTAGTCACACTGGGCCACAGCTTGAGAAGTGTCACTGGTGTACACTGACCTACATCTGGAGAAATAAATTGCATTATTTATTTGCACACAGTTCCTCAAGTCTCGTCTTTAAAAGGCTCGGGGGCTCCTGGATCTCTTTCTGCACAAAGGGCTTTTCTGAACTGCTGGGGGTGGCACTAAGCACTCAGTGTTTGCCAGGAGTCACCACGTGGTGACATCTGAAACACAGCACTGCACTCTTGGGCTCTGCTGGGCTTTAGAGATTACAGCAGTGGCTCAGCTTGCACAGAGCTGGTTTTTCAACCACGAGGTTCGTACATAGTGCAAGAAAAAACAAATTCTTTATGGAGGGTGGTCCTGTGTGAAGTCCTGTGAGCAGAATTAGATTATTGCTGGTGACCACAGGGATTAAGTCCAGCCATTTGACTGAGGCTGGGTCTAGTAGAGGTGAGCAATGATGTTTCTTGCTTTGCTTTGATGTCAGTGCTTAACCATAGCTGCCAAAACCCAAGCATTCAACATATATTTAACCTATGCCCCTGAATGCTCTACATGCAAGATTTCTTCTGGCTCCAGGTGCAGTGAGATGAAGCTTAATTTTTTTTTTTTTAATGATTAAATATTAGCAACACATATAAAATTTTTAAAAATCTGCATGCAAACTACCTTCTACCAAAAAAGGGTCAGTGAGGTTTAATTCTTCTCTTCAAAGTTATATCAGCACTCAGAAAGTACAGCAGGCAAATCTCTCCATCTGCTGAATTTCCTTGACTCCCTGGAAAGCTGATGGGATTCAGCCATGCTCAGGTCAGGCTGCAGGTTTGCTGTTGCAGTAATGTGTTTTCTGAGCTTCCTAAAGACATGTAAAGTGCACTTGCCCATCTCTAAAGACAATATATTGCTTCCTCACTTTCTCTTTCAGCAAGGTTATTTTCCTGAGGGACCTAGGGAAAAAAATTATTTACTGCATTATTTAAGAAATAAGTTTTCCACATTTTTCCTGAGAACTCTGCTCTTTTAAGAAGATAGTGTCTTATAGAAAGTGGAGATGGTAAAAAATTAGCACTTCCTGCTTGTGCAAACAATTTTCACACTTTCTTCTGTCTCATGAACTAAAATTGTACCTGAGCAAGGCTGTTGTACTTCAAACTGTTCACTGAAGGAAATGATAAGTAACAAGCATTAGGACAAGAGGAAAAGGCCTCAAGATGTGCCAGGGGAGGTTTAGGTAGGATATTAGGAAAAATTTCTTCACTGGGAGAGTGGTCAAAACAGACTGCTCAGGGAAGGTGGAATTGCCATCTCTGGAAGTGCTAAAAACACACGGGAACATGCTACTTGGGGAGATGGATTTATGACTGGACTCAGTGATCTTACAGGTCTTTTCCAGCCTAAACCATTCCTCTGTCTTCTCTGGGCTCCATTTTTGCTCTCTATTCCATTACATAGGAGTATTTTGATCTGGTGAACAATTTTAAAGTTATGTCTCTGGTATGGGTAGCATTGGGTGCAAGGATTTCAACAGCCTTGTGAGAGTCAGGAGTTGGGAGCCACTTGAGGGGAGGAAGAGGGAAAGCATCTGATCCACATGTCAAAAAATCACTTTTTGGTAGCACAGAGGAAAGTGAGCAATGTGGTTGTAGCACAGGAGTGGTTTCTGATCATTTAATCAGCACAGGGAAGTGGAATGGAGGTGTTAACATCACAGGGACTTGTATTTCCCTGTAGAGGGAACTTGTGGATTTTCCTCAGTGTGGCTGGACATTTTGGCTGGTCTGGGGGCAGACAGCATTGGTGGCTCTTTGTGAGACATGGAGGAGAAAAATATCTTTGAGTGGGGTGTCATGGTGGTTAAAATCCAGAAAGTCAAAATGTGCTCTGTCTCACAATATCCAGCAATTTTAATTCTAATGACATTCACAAATAGTAGCAGTGGCTTTGACATTTCAGTAATGAAGCATATCTAGGAGAAAAGTGTATCATAATTTTTCTTTCCCCTCTGTTGCTGCTGAGTTTTGGGCAGCCCTTCATTTCCATCAATGGGAGGGATTCTTTCTCTCTTCTCACTTTAAAACAAACCAAAATATAAACCCAACAACCCCTGAATCCTCTTTCTAATTTTTTTTCCTCAGCTCTGTAATTTATTTCCTCTCAAATTAAAGCATGTGAAAAACTCGATATGATCTGGGTCCTCTTTAGAATTGCTTTTTCCTTCTTGAGAATTTAACAGAGAGAGAGAGGGAGGATTGCAAGTCTGCTTCTGGGTAAAAGCTTCAGATATTTATTTTTTTATGATTTATGCCATTCTCTTTCTACCTCTGTATGAATCAATGGGTGTATACACATATATACATACACATATACATATACATTTTTATATATATATAATATATACATATATATACACACATATATATGTCTTATCACATCTCTCCATGGGCCTGGGGCTCTGTTGGACCACGCATAACATTATCCAACCTGATGCCCAAACTGTTCTGTTTTACCACCTTGTTATTGATGTTGCCAGTCATGAAGAGGTTTCTTTCAGCATGGTTGAATTCAGTGACACAGTTAGTCTTTCACTGGAAATATCTGTGTCACATTATTTTCTCTCCAGATGTGCTTGAAATTTCTTTCCTTTTCCTGAGTGAATCCCATTTTATCACCTGGCCAGCTTTTTCTAGCCCCCATGGTTCCTCTCATATTAATTCTCTCTGGAGCTTGCAGAGCCTTCAAATAAATATGGCCTGCATTTAAATGAACTCGATGTTTATCAGCTCCTTATTAAAGGTGAAGTAAGAGCAGACTGACTGCTAACCTTCCCAGGTGCTCACTCAACATTCTTCCATTTTGTCTTTGCTCTTAGTTTACCATTCTTCAGGCAGTTTTTGGGTTTGTAGGTATTTTCTTGAATACTTAAGGCAATATTTTTATCACTTCAGTTTAATTGCAGGATTTGGGGTGGGGGTGTCTGATTCTATAGACAGCAAAGCTCAGTGCTGTCAGATTTGGTATCAAAATTCCACAATCCAGGACATGCTTTGATTGATCAGTGTGCTGGTTTTAGGTCCAGTTTTATGATTTATTTCCATTTTTGCTTTTGAAATAGTGATTGTAGCGTTGTTTTCTTCCTTATAAATCTCCCCTGCCAGTAGCTTGTGATCTTGTCACCTTCCTGAGCAGCAGTGGATAAGGAGGTGACCACACTAAGCACTGTGTGCTTGAGGTTTCCCATCAAAACCCAGCCTAACCTGAGCAAACACCAACGAGCTCTGACAGCTTTGATGTGAGGAGACAAAATTGATGCATGAGATTCATTTTAATGAGTGTGTGCCTCGCTGCTGGCAATCCTTTCTGGCTGTGGACGTGGTTTATCTGCACTCTGAGGGGAGCAGAACGGCAAAACTGCCACCAGCCATGATTTTTAGGTTATTTTTAAGACATCCAAAGAGATATCTACAGGTGACATCTGGAAAAAAAAGTCCAGGAACAGAATATTCTATTGTTGTGTGTTGTACCAGGTAACTGATTCCAATTAAAACATCACTGTGGAGCACTGTGCTACTAAGCTGATAAATCCACAGTTTTTTAGGGCTGTGGATGGTCATACAATGCTCATTTGGTTTGCCCTCCCTGTCAAGAGTCCAATTTTAATTGAGAGGCTCATTAGAAGAATTACTCATTAGAAGGAATTGGAGGTGCCTTTCTGGTAGGGCTTTGTTTCATTTGCTGTGACATCAGTGTTGTGCCTGGGCTGCTGATCTGTAAAGCCACATTTTAATTGCATTTGTATTTTCCCTTTGGAGGAAGGTTACAATGGAGGCCAGGTGACCTTTTAGTCAGAATCAAGTGAATTTTTAAAGCCTGTGATCTGGTGCGTGAGCTCAAGCTGTGCTGGGGCAGATGCTCTGTCCTGCTGCAGAAAGGTGGTAGATGCAAAGGCCAAACATTTTATGTTGTGAGCAGTTGCTGTGCCAAAAATAGCTAGAAAACTTAAAGCCAGTGAATTTTTTAAAGGAGTGAGAGTACAGAAAAAAGATTAAACTGTTTAGATGTTCCCTACCACCACCAAAATTGCATTATAGTTGCAATTACAGATATTTTTCACAGCAAAAGTAGCCTACGAGTTTATTTTTTTTTTAATCTTTTTTTTTTTAAATAAGTCCAGGATGTTCTTACCATGCACTCGAATGCTGGTGGTGTGGAATGAGTTGAAATGTTTCCTGTGGGCCATTGGAGACCGACGTGATGCCAACGCTTTCAGCTGCCAGAGGAGTGTGATCCACAGAGACCTGTCAACAAAAGCAGGTCAACAGGATTGAGCAAGGCAAAAAAAATCAATAAATCTTTGAATTAATCATGCAGCTGCCAGGGAGAATTATGGGTGCATGAAATGAAGGCTGTAGGTATATGTCTATAGCAACTTATTCTCTCCTACCTCATTGTGTCCTTTTCTGTGCCTGCAGGTTTTCCTTTCCCTGCTGCCATCTGAATGGCTCTGTGTTTACTTGGGTGCCTTCATGGATTACCCACCATTCATTTTAAAGTAACCAATTCTGTTTTGATTACAGAAATTCCCCTTTTCTTCCTCTCTGTCTATACTGTGACTTTTCTCACTGCTGTGTGCGCTCAGAGTGAATTAATCCCGGGATTTCACCTCCAGGATTGCACATCTTGTGCAGTGAGTTGGACTGAAAGCCACTGCTGCCTGGGTGAACAGAGGAGTTAAAAATTCATGCCAGTGCTGCAGGTGAGGGGACACACCCTTGTGAGCCCTGGGGCAGGAGCCTTGAGCCAGCTCTTCCTCCCTGCCTGGGGAGGATTGGGGGATGCCCAACTCTGCCTCACAGGCAGATGAGGCCACTGAGCACCTCTGCCCAGGGGGAATATTCCACTCCCTGCTCCCTGAAGCTGGACAGCCAGGGGATGCAGCCATGGGGAACTAAAGAGCAGTTCCAGGGAGTAATTTGGCACTGGGACATGCTTGGGAGGGATGTGGAACTGGGAATTCAGAGGTGCATCCCGTGTGCATCTCTGTGGTTTCAGCTCTGTGCTTTGGTTTCATTCTCTCCTCCTCCTCCTCCA
>VZTT01018386.1:11026-43914 GCA_013400855.1 Buphagus erythrorhynchus | reverse complement strand
CTTAGAGCGCATGTAAACATTTTTTTTTTTGAAAAAAAAAAAAAAAAAAAAAAACAAAAAAAAAAAAAAACAAAAAAAAACCAAAAAACCAAAAAAAAAACACTGTGAAAAAGTAGGATTTCTGAAATACTTATTTATGTGTTAGTGAGACTATGGCAGAAAGAGCAGCTCTTCATAAATACAACAATATTCATTCAATAACTTCAATAACAATAACTTAATTCAATAGGATTCTGAGCCCCCCTCTGTATCAAACATCAGGAAAAAAACAGGTAAGACAGTCAAAGCAGAATCCATTATTCCATTTAAATTGCCTTCTCAGTAGATTAATGATTTTATAACTGAAAAGATCATATTCAGAAAAGTATTCCTAACTCTATTAGTCCAGGAAAGATCCCTGATAGCTTACCAGGTAAGAAGAGAAATCTGAACTAGACTGGCCTTTGCAGCTTTTGGATTCTTGGAAATGTGAAGAAGGGAACTGGTACACTGAGCCTTTCTTATGTGCAGTCCCACAAGCAAACGAGGAAAGTTATAGGATGGCCTAAATAAAATGCATGAGCACTGCTGGTGCCTAATAAAATACCAAACATGCAAATACTATTGATACATGGCAGCATTAAATTGCAAACACATGCCACAGTAAAGGGCAAGCAGCTTCTAATAAATGTAAACTATTAACCAGCTCTTCAATAATAAAAGCCACGAATCATGCCAGGACTCACTGTGAGTGCTACAGAGCGTATCAGCAACTGCTCTATTTCTGGTCAGGAAAATAATCACCACAGTGGGAAAAAAAAAAAAGAAGAAGAAAAAAAAGAAAAAAAAAGGCAAAAGTCATTGAGATGACATAATACTAATATAAACATTACTTTTGCTTCCTTATTAACAAAAGTCATAAGATCTTTGCTTCAGCTGAGGGGGATAGTTTTACAGGTTCTACCTTAAGTCTGATTTTTATTCTTTTCATGGTTCTTTTGCCTTGTCCTGCCTACCTGTAGGGCCTTGCAGGAAGCAGGAGCTTCTCTCCTGCTCTAATAATATATATATATTCAAAAAACTGTTTTAATCATTCAGTCTCAAAATACTTTGAAAATCTTTTGTCTCCTAAATGCAGCAGCAAACTGCGTGAAAAAAGCAGTTCCCCAGTCACTGCAGAGACCCCAGAGGGGATCAGCAGCAGAGCAGTTTGCAGAATGCCAGCACACTTCTCTCCTCAGAAGAGCCCTGGTCACAGTCTTGCCAACTGTGGAGCTGGTGATGGGAACTGAGTGTTTGTTCCTGACATTATTGAAGTCAAAGGCACCTTCTTCTTGTGAGCAGTGGTGCTCACAACATGCTGGCATGGGACAAACCCAGATGCTCTTTAGACAGGGGACTGAGGCAAATGGGAAGGAAAGCTGGGGTGAAAACAAAGAACTGCAGTCAAAAATTCCTTCTGAACAATAGGGCTACATTTTCACACAGAGCTCAGCAGTGAGTTTAATTAAATACTACACATATTTACTTACTGAAAAACCCTGTTTCATTAACATAAACAGATAGGGGATCATCAGTGCATGACAACCCATAGGGCACCAGGGGAAATCTGTTTTGAATTTTGTACATCAATCAAGTGATTCATATACATGGCATTTGCAACTGATGACTGCCTGAATGGAGTCTAGTGATTTTTACACCAGGGTACACCACTAAAAACCTCTCATTAATAGATAATCAGCTTCTACTGATCAACTCCTTGGCTGCATTCCAAAGCATCTGTTTCGCCTGTTTTGTGATTTAGAGATGCTAAGTACGATAAAAGCAGTTCTGTGTTATTTCTTTACTCATTAACCTTATTATACTATTTCACCCTCAGCAGTGATTTTTTTTTAAAAGAAAGTTGATAAAAAGCAAGTGAAAAATACATTAGCCCACTAAATGGCCCATTATTTCATTATGTTTGTGCTAACAATGTAAGAGCTGTTCTAAGTAAATAGTATATTTTAAAGAAAAAAACTTCTGAGACTAATTACTTTTTTAGTTGAACTGTTTATCAATAGACTTTTAGACTTCAAAATTTTTCCCACTAATGTTACACAGCAAAATGAATGCAAAATTAGTATGTGAAAAATGGCTTAGAGGAACAACATTTTTTATGCAAGCTGTGTAAAATGTGTGTAATTTGCTCTTCAGATTGATATTCCAAAGGTTGCTTCAAGCCTTTTTTTCCCACTGCATGGTAATACAAAATGCAGGGATTTTTCAAACAGTGCTATCTGCGTCTGTGACCATATGGTGGTTTCCAGCTCTGTTTTACATTACTGCACCTGAAGCTATTTATGCTCAGAACACTCACATAACAGCTATATGTTGTTTATATATTTCAATTTGCAGGTAATGTAGCCAAAGGCTAATCACACATAGATCACATTTGCCACTAGTGTTTTCTGATGTCTTATTTTCAGGCCCTATTAAACCTGACAAAATGATAGGTAGAAAGAGAGAGAAGACTAAATAAATAAAGCAACAGTAAGGTTTGAGGGAAAACAAGGCTCTCAGACCAGTTTGCTGTAGATGTAATTTGTTTCTTTGAAAATTGTAGCTGCTAAAATCCCAAGATACAGCTGGCATCCAAATTAAACCCCTAAAGGTATCACATGCAGGGCTCAGAAAAGCACACACTTCTCTCTGCCTACATTTTTTTTCCCAGGTTGTTTTAGTACTGTAGATTAGGCAACAAGCCCCAAAAAGTTTTTTGCTCCAGAAGATCTAAGCCTCTGAGCAGCCCTCCAGGACCTGCAGGGAATACAGACACCAGGGTGCTGTCAGTGGTCTGGTTTGCTGGTAGCCCACAGCCCTGTCCTGACCAAGCTGTGGTCCTTGGCCCATTTCCCAGGATGTTGGCCCAAATGGCAGCTTGCCTCTCTGTGAGCTGCTGTATTCTAAATATATTTGACCTTGCTCTGAGGGAAGGTATCCAGAGCCAAGTCATGCTGGTAGGAGCTCAGACTGGCTTCACTCCATCCTCACATAATTCTGTTCACATAGATGAGAATATACGTGGGACCTGGATCCCTCTCCAATAACACCTTCTGGAGTCATAAACTTGTTCCTCACTATTTCCCAGTGTATCAGAGCATGTCTTATGTCACACCTTATTATCGCCATCATCCTGAAACATTCATATTTCAAGCTGCTGAAAATTCTCTCCTTAGAATCTCACAAATTCCATTTAGTGAAATACTGCCCATGCTCAGTAAAGCCACCTCACTGGCAGAGCAGTTCTGTAAGCACAAAAGGTTTAGCACAGGTTTTCAAACAGACAATTGTGGACAAATGATAAATTTAAATAAACCCATTTCAGCAACACACAGAGAACAAATTACACAGCAGTATCACTGGCTCAAAAAAAGCACCCATAACTATGGGACTTTCAGGAGATGTAGCTGGAACATGACCCTCTTATTTTTCCATCACTTAGGCTTTTTGTGACAGGGGTGTGACATCAGCAATTCCACTTGGGTTTTCTTTGTCACTAGTGGTTGTTGACAAACACATGCAAATTAAAACAGTCCTGGATTTTGATACAGCTTTATTTGCCTGTGGTTGGGCTATGCTTAATAAAAATGTTCTGCACCCTGGGGCTGGGGCCACTGTCTTCAGCCTTCCTCAAGGTCCTCAAAGTGGCACCCTGAAAGTTTGTGTTTTCCAGCTGCTATGATCTTGGAGATGCTTCTGGACTGCAGCTTCTTGGGTTTTTTTATGGCTTTGGCCCGAGTTATTTTGAATTCCAAGAGAGAAATCTTCTGAAAATTAAATTATCATTAGTGAGATTTATCAGTACTCAAGCAAAAAGCTTTCTGTTTCTTAGTTTAAATAGTAATCTGAAGGTACAGTTAAAACACCTCTTACCTATGAGTCAAGTTCAGGTACAAACCAGTCATCAAAACATCCTCTAGTGGCTGTGTGCATCATTTCATACTATGGATTTAGTCTTCACAACAATTAATGAACTATCTCTATGTAACTGAATTAATTTACTGCTTTTTGCAACCAAGTCTCTTCCCAGGCAGAAAATTACATTTTAAAAAAATTATTTACTGAGATCAACGAGAAAAATAATTTTTGTCAGCATAAACAGAGGCTTTGTATGCAAAAAAAAAAAAAAATTGCAACTGCTACCCAGTTTCTTTTCTTCACAGAGGAAGAGAGAGATCTGTACATTTGTAATGTCACAGACTGATTTTTGGTTCAAGCTGTGATTTATGTTCCAGAGTCAGGGTAGAGAAAACTGCAAAATTTTATCATAAAATATAACCCAAGTATCCCAAAGCAAGCTCCACTGCTTTGATCACTGTTAATGAGCTAAACATCATGGAGAGTTTTTCTGGCTTAGCTTCATGGGATTCCATGGAGTTAGGACAGAATGAAAACTAGATATCCCTCACCTACAGGGGTATTGTATTCAGCAGGTGTGTGTGATTTTCTCCACGCATGGGATATCAGCAACGTCATTCACTGTGGGATTTCCAATGATAAGCAGCATATGCAAAATACAGGATAAAATATGTCAGTAACCAGTGGAATAAGACGTTAAAGAAGATGGAATTTGATCCAGGGAGGTCTTTTTACAGCAACAAAGTTAACTTGGTTTCATCCCTACCTATCTTCCCACAAAGGAAAGCAGACCTTGTCTGCTGACTTTCAGGTAGAATCCATGCAACTGCATAAAAGTACCCATAAAGTCATATACTCAGAAGCTGAGAACTTCAGTCCAAATCCATGGCAATCTCACTTCATCAGACTTGCAAGGTACTGAATACAGTCTCAGAGCATTGGGGGTAGGGGAATCTTCAAAAATACAAAAAATACTGTTGGGACTTTGACGGAGAACTTCAGACTCACAAAGATTAATGTCTTTGTCTAAGACTCATACAGACCCAAAGTTTCACTAAAAGTCATTTCCAGGCTCACTCTAGTGCATCAAAACTCACTTTTATCAGGTAAGCAAGGAGGCATGCCAGGACCATTGGCAGGAGATTCAAAAGCTCCGTGACTGCAGCAACACGAGCAGGCACACAGGGCCATGGCAGGGGCAGTTTCCACACCCCAAAGGGCACAGCCACACCTACAGCTGCTGCTGGTGTGCCAGGTGTTAGGTGGGTGTGGTGTTTTGACTGGGGTTTTTTGTTGGTTTGGTTTTTTTCCCCACAGCTTGAATCAAACCGGCTATGTTTTACAAACAATCAAAGCCATTGCTGCTGCATGGAGCAGGAGTGTGCTAACCCAAAGAGAACCCCCCAAGAAGGATGCAGCTGTCCAGGTCAGGGGCTGCAGGGAGGGTCTGAGCCTAGTGTTGGTACTGGAGGGCAGGGCTATGTGTGGTGTGAAGAGCTGAATGATCTGCTCTGTGGCAGAGCTTAAGGAAGAAATAGAAAGGCTAGGGAGCATTAGGGAGAGTGAAGGAGAAATGAAGTGGTGGAGTTACAGGAATGAACACAGCATGGGTGGCAAACAGGAGGAGCTGGGAGCCATGGTAGAGCAGGAAAGCTGTGACACAGCAGCCCCCATGGAAGGTGGTAGGATGACTCACATGACTGCAGTGCTGCAGTGGGTGGCTTCATGCTCTTCAGAAGGGACAGGTGAGGTGGGACAGGTGGAGGGGTTGCTCTGTACATGAGGGAGCCTCTTGAGCTGCTGGAGTGTCCAGAGAAGGAGGCTGGTGAAGAGTCTGGAGCACAAGTCCTATGAAGGGCAGCTGAGGGAGCTGGGGTGTTTAGCCTGGAGAAAAGGAGGCTCAGAGGGAGCCCTGTCCCTCTCTCCAGCTCCCTGAAAGGAGGCTGTAGCCAGGTGGGGTTGGTTGCTTCTCCCAGGTAACAGTGACAGGACAAGAGGACACACCTTCAGCTGCACCAGGGAAGGTTTAGGTTGGACATTAGGAAGAAGTCCTTGACAGAAAGGGTGATTGGGCATTGGAATGGGCTGCCCACAGAGGTCATTGTCCCTGGAGGGTTTAAGGGAAAACTGGATGTAGCACTCAGTGTCATGGTCTCGTTGATAAGGTTGTGTTAGGCCATAGGTTGGATTCAATGATCTCAAAGCTCTTATTCAACCAAGTTGATTCTGTGACTCTGAGATGTAAGTTCTTAAATCACATACACAATTCCAATTATTTGAGTGCAATGGAATAAAAAAATAACAAAGAAAATTAACCAGGAGTCAAGAAAATTGGCTTCTTTTAAAGTCTCACTCTATTAAACTCTTATTTCAGTTCTGACTATGACGACTTTATGCTTTACATCTTTTCCAAAACACTGAAGCACATACAAACTCTCCCTGAGACGTTCTTTGATTCTACTGATTTTTAGAGTGAGGGTAAAAAGCTCTCTTAGCTTCTCTGACATCTGATTGGCTAATTGAAATTAATATAAGCACAATTAAAATGAACTAATTGGTCTATACCTGATCTTTAAAGGCATGGCACAGTAGGCAGTCAGGCAACGCAGTCAGTGTTCCAACAGTGTCAGCCTTAATCAGTATCCAGGCAGCTCAAATCTCTGGAGGATTTACCAGACACCTAGACACTCATTATCCCTTTCCTAAGGAAAATACCACATTCTCAGATCAATAAGAATATTTGATTGAACTATAAATACGCCAAATGGAAAAACCAGCTTCAAAGAATCGTGTCTCCACATCAGTAATATCTCTCCAGAAAGTCATCTTCATTTCAGCCAGATTTCTTGGTGTGGTTTGAAATGTCACATTTTCTTCCTATTCATGTGTTTCATGCCCATCAGACTGATGTGATACTAATTGCAATAGTTTCTGTCACGTTCACTACCCCTATTTTTTCTAGAACTGTGCTTCTTTTGTTTTAAGTGGCTGCAGGAAGTAAATGGCACACTGACCCTCTGTAGTGTTTCTCTTCCAGTAATGCATCCATTATTTACTGCCTTAATTTTTAAAGCACGATTTCCTTTGTCAGGCCTGTTTTTAATCAACGATGTAGAAAAAATTTGCAACACAGTTAAAAATAAGGCTCACGGGTCGAAGCTCTGCAGTCTTACTGTGCATTTCTCTTCCTTTTCCTGACAGTTTTACCTGACAGTGGGAGCTTCCAGCACAGCTGGAGTGGGGATCTAGACCTGGCCTTGGCCCCATATCATTATGCCCCACATTTTCAGCAGTAATGTTCATTGTAGGAGTGAATTATGCCTTAACATATGTCATTTCATCATGATAACACCCTAAGCTTACTTAAGCTTTGAAGATTGAAAGAATTTAAAAAATATATAAACAATGCATAATGCATTCAAAAGAATATGTTTCCCTTTTAATTCATGTGTTGTAATAAAACCCAGTCAGTATTGTTTAAATACCACCCCAGTAAATCAGAGATCATAACTTTATTTTTGTAGAAGAGATATACAATAAATGAGAGCCCATTTTGTTCATTAGCTCTCCTCATCTGATACCATTCATTGCTTTGCTTTCTTTCAGGGTTGTCACAACATACATTGACCTGGCCACCTTTTCCTTCACCCCAGCATGCCTGTCTGTGCAAACCAAATGTGAGGAAGGAGGAATCCAGTGATAGGCAGTTGTCAGTGATGGCACTGGGCAGCTCATCTGGCACTGAGTGGTCAGGAGCTGAGAAACATGAGGTGAGATGCAGATGAAGTTAGGATATTGATACTGATGTTTAATTCAGCTGGCCAGGCACAGAGGTATAAAGCCATAAGGTTATGGTTAGGCTGCCTGAGGTACCTGCATGGGGCTGGCAGATGGGGCAGGAGACCTATGGGATACCTGTCCCCTTTGAGAGTCGTAGAAGAAGACCAGGAAGGACAATACAGGATACCTCAAACTGCAAGAAATACTTATTGATGGAGAAGAAAGTTAAAGTCCTCCTCATAAAACAACATGCAGCAGTTTAACTGAGGCTCAGCCCAGTTGCCCAACGTAGGTGTCCAGAGCTCTTTGACATGATTTTGGTTATTTGAGGAAGACCTAAGGGGATAACAAATATGGCTTGAGCTGGCCCTTGGACACCTATTTCTATCTCACCCGCTGGATTGAGCTCCTGCTGCTTCCTGAAGAGTGCACTGAATGCTCTGTTAACTGTATTGATTACATTGTCATGAGGTTTTGTCTTTATCACTTGTTTTTAAAGTCCTCTCTACATACTCAGTAACATTCACATTCAAGTTGACCTTTTGATCCTCCTCA
The DNA here is from genome assembly GCA_013400855.1 of Buphagus erythrorhynchus. Lineage (NCBI taxonomy): Eukaryota > Metazoa > Chordata > Aves > Passeriformes > Sturnidae > Buphagus > Buphagus erythrorhynchus. The sequence continues at coordinate 35,700 of VZTT01018386.1, read as the reverse complement.
TATTGTTAGAGAAGGTTCATAATTAGACAAAATAAAAATCTCTTCTTTTCTTTGCCCTGCTCAGTCCATATATTATGCAGTGCAAATAAGACCCAGTCAGTATTGTTTAAGTGCCACTGGAGTAAATCAAATAGCATAGTTTTCTTTTTAGAGAATCACTGCACAATTAAATAAGAGGCATGTGATTACTTAAAAGTGATATCTATGTAAAAAGAAGTGATTTAAGGTAAGCCTTATTGCAGAACCTTTGTGCTCATTGCCAAGTAGTTTAGACATTCCACAAAAGCTTGAAATATGGAAAAGTGTTACCTGCAGGTACTGCTCTTTTAAAACATCCCCAGGAGCTCCCAACCCTCATTTATCAAAAGCTGGCAGCTAAGCAATTGTAGTGGTAGTGCTCATTGCAGTAAAATTACCAGCACATATACACACAGGAAGCTGCTGGGCAGTACCAAAAGAGTCTCCCTCAGGTCACTTTGGCACTTTTCCTTAAGGTTTAAATATTGTTAGCACTTTGACCAAAGCAGTCAGTAAGTAAATAGGAACATGTGGGAATATTTCCTTTTAAAGGGAAGTCTGGTACTAAACAAGTTATAGTTTTTAATGTAACCTTGTTTATTTTCAAGAGACCAACAAAGCTCTGTCTTCTGAATAGGCAAAACCAAATGACAGCTCACAAGTCTCTCACTCACAATTTCCAAACCTACTTTTTCAGTGTGTTGCATTCCCTAAAAGCTCTTCCCACTGTTTTTCCTCAGGGATACACTCACAGCTGTTTCTCTAGTTTTCTGCTGGTTTTCTCCTGTCTTCTTCCCACACATTCAATTTGTCAAACAATTTCTTAGCCTCTGAATTCATACCCAGTGTCAGGAACCCCTTTTCCATTCTCACTATTGTTTTACTATCACTGGGTGCCACCATTCCTGCAGCAGTGACTTCTTACTTTTTATTACCTTTGCAGTGCTCAGCCTTCTCATGGCTCCCTTCACTCACCTTCACTGAAGGCTGAAATAGACTTGACAGCTTTAAATATGTCTATATTGGTCTTATGATGAAGGTGCAAACTCCTTTCAATACAGCACAATTTAGGAATTGTATCACTAGGAAAGTTTCTGGATGTTGGTTATACCCATTTTTCCACTCGAGCCACAACATTAATACTCAATGTTGTATTAATTATAATCATGCAAGCAATCATACACACACAAATGATATTGCAGAGTAGGATCAAAAATCAGGTATAGTCACAAAAATATTTTTTTAGTGATGCATATCTAAGAAACTGTTGTTTGAAGACACAAGGAAAGGTAATGATTCATAGGCCAAACCTTGAGGTTTTTACTCTATTTTGAGGCAATACTTCTCTAAACTGAAGGAGACAGAAATTTACAGCAGGATTTATGAATTACTTTGGATATACTGTAACTACTATGAATTTACACTTCTGGATTAAATCAGATTTACAATAGTGTTGGAAACATGCATAATTTGAAAAGGTAGGTATAGGAGTTTGAAAAAATGAGCTTATTTTTATCCCTGACAGAGTTGTAGACCTATCCCAGGATATTGAGATTTAACGGTGTCTAAAATTGGATAAGGAATAGCCATTAGAGAGCAGGCCAGGCTGAAGCTAGAACAGATCCATGGAGTTCAGGCCAATGTAGGATTCTTCTCTCAGACTTTTCATTTCCACCTAAAAACTTGCTTATTTCAGCAACAAACAACTTCATAACAGCCTTGCCCAGCATAGCAGTATGCAGGTAAGGAAGGCATCTCTTGTTCTTGCATCTGTTTCACACATCTTCCTGTCAGGCACTCTCTCAGGCAATAAAAACCTTCTGTAGGCAATAAGCTTAGATCACAGTTTTTGTATATCTAATGTGAACAAATTCCACTGAACCTTTACAGCCTTAATGACATTCTGGTAACAAATAGTTTGGATACCATAGCCATGTTATATGGTGGCTTTGTAGCAAACAAGAGGATAGCTATGGTTTGGCTTCCAATGACCAGGATGCACATTTGTCATTAGAAAGATGCAGAACTCCACCTACTCCAACTGAAATATGTCATCTCTCAGCCAAACGTTGAGGAAGTGAAACAGAAATTGTCTTTAAGTACAAGTGGTCATTTAAGAAAGCTTAGAAGCCCATAAGTGTGGAAATATTAGTCATTATAGATCCCATTTTATGAATAAAGGCAAGCTGGGGATCCCCAGGGTATCATTAAGTTGCCTTCAGGGAAAGAAAAACTCCACATACTTAATACTTTTGAAAGCAGAAAGGAAAGCTGTAGCTATGGTAGAGCACTGGCCATCTATTCTGGTGCTATATTAATGTTGCCTCATTGAATACTTGGCAAGATAAAAGCATGGAGTGGTCCTGTAGAAAAAATCCCCAAAGGAATCACAGAAAATTCCCCACAGATTTATCACAGCCATCAGGAGAAGTGATTTTCAGATCCACCCATTAGAAAGGATGTTTACAACACTCTTGTTTCTTCAGAGAGCTGAATACTAATTTAGAACTCAACTGTGTCGAAAAAAATAATTATTGAGAGAGTGGTGAAAGGCTTTTATAAAGCTAATGAATTAGCTCAAATTGGAAGAGAAGGTCACTAAATTCAAGACTTTCTGAAAGCTCACTTATCTTCCTCTGTTAAAGTAGTAGCAACACTTTAATACACTTTGGGCTGTCTATTTCCTGCAAGCTTCTGAACTGATGGAGCAGGCATGAAGAATTTGGTGTGTTTTTGTTAATTTTTATTATTCCTTGGGATTCATACAAGGAGATTTTTGCACTTGATATTTTTCCTAAGACCATTCATTTTCTAAGATCCTCTATAGCATTAAAATATAATAACATTTTTTTAGACATAGCTAGGCACAACTGGTGATAAAAGGAGAGTTAGTCTTGATTTACATCACAGCTAAAAAAATAAAATTCTTTGCAAGAATACCTTTGCAAAAATCACATAAAAATCTCACACTACTTCTTTATTTACAAAGGAAGATTCAGTGTGCTCTTGATCTCTGGTGATTTGAGCAGACTCTGCTACTTTACTACATTTCTCATTTTGTAGTACTAATAACAAGAATTTTTAACATATTTTAGGATATTTTACACTAGGGACTGTGACTTAGTTTTGAAAAAAACATGGTGTGACAGAATTCTCTGTTTTTTCTCATGACTTCCAGATCAAATACACTGACTTTATAAATACTGTAGAACTCTCCATGCAAACTCTACTTGGAATCTCAGAGCTCACACTAAGATCTCCCTTTCTTGTGCATCTTTGTCAGTGGAAATTATTCAAAAGAACCCATTGCATCCTCAGCAGTAAGTTTTGCCTGAAAAAGGAAAAATGGTACAGAAATTCATGAAAATGTGGATTCCTAAGGGGTATGTCATTTCACATGGCTCTACACAACAGCCTGGGTGGGGAAATACATTTTGCAATAACACAGTATTAGTCAGGTAGAGCACCATGGCAACATGGTTCAGATGCATCCAAACTCAAGCTGAGAAAACTCTTTTTGTCCTGTGTCATGCAGAGGTGTCCACAAACTCAAACTTGTCCAGTACTTCTGAATTACTGTGTTGCTCTGTTTCTAGGTTCCCTCTGCTTTAGAGAGGGAGATAAAGTGAAAGTCTAGAAAAAACATGAGTAATTCTGGAGAAATGTGAAGAAAGGAAAAAAATAAATCTAGCACTAGTGAAAAGGGAAGGAATTAAAACCTTAAAAGCTTCCCATTACAGTACAGTTTTTCTTTAAGTAAAGCTTGCTAATATTTCAGCAGTTGGACACTTGTCATTATTTTTGAACACTGAAATGAATAAATTGCACCCAAAAATATAATTGTATTTTAAAATCACAGAGACATGACAAGGGGCATAGAAGAGGACTGGGGCTAAGGATTGTGTAGAGTGGATGCAGTCAGTGTGCTTCGAAATTTGCTCACAGCAATGCAGCCAAAACCAGTTCACAGCACCTGGCCTGGGAGCCAGGTTTTACTCCCAGGAGAATATGCACTTAGCAGTGTAGATGTAATTTCCAGGTTGCAGGGTATTCAGTCAAGTCAAGCAGATGTGATTAGAGAGGGACCAGGCAATTTAAAGGCACTTGCCTGATCCTGAGCATTACATGCTTTTAAGGAGATAGTTCATATCTGAGAGAAAAACTACAGTTTGGATGAAAGAATCATCCTCATGTAAGTCTTTACTGCCTTTACTCTTTGTGCTCTGTATGACACCTTTTTGACAAACAAAGACTGCTTTGCTTCCAAGAGATTGTTCCTGTGACATGCTATTTCCTGCCCTCAGAGGGAAAGGGCTTTTGAAGGCTGGTAAACCAAGCTGAAAAGTGTGAAAGTGTCATGTCATGTCATTCAATTTTGGTTTAACAGGTGAAATCTCTCCCTGGCAGGTTTAAATTGAAGAGACACTGAAACGAGTCCAAAGCACAGCTTCTCTTTAAAACTCATCTTTAACCTACACATACTATACATAGATGAATATGTTAGAGAGACCATTTGCAGCTTCTGCATTATCTTTATGCACAGCTCGGACCGCATATTTTTACACAGCAGTTCCAGAAAGCAGAGATGAATGGGGGAAATTCTTTACAGACATGAAAATTCAGTTGAAAGTTTGAGAATGGAAGAGAAAAAAGAACATGAAGAACAAAATATTTATTTCATCTCTGGCATAGTACTAGAGTAATAAAGGAGTAAAGCAGTTAGACAGCCCACAGACCATGTCTCTTCACTGCAGCTTGTGGAAAGGAAGAGCATGACCTTAATCAATAGTAAGGTAAAATCCATTCCTAACCTAGCAGCTATTATGAGCAACCTTGTATTTGACAGATAACTCTATACCTTCGAAAGTCATCAGTCAGAAGGAAATAACACTGCTGGTGTTGAGGAATACAAGCTGCAGTGTGAGCTGAAGATGGAGCTCTGCCTGGTGGGAGCCCAAGGCAAAAGGTCATGAATTGCACAGCAAAGGATGCAGGGACCAGTGGCTCTGGCCAGGTGACCAGAACTCAAAGTCAAAGCAGGATCCGATGGCTCAGGAGGAAGGGTGAGACTTCCACAAGCTTAGTCTGTGAGGGGATAAAAGCCCAGAGGTTCTTGTGTTTGGGGTCCCTCCTTGGAGGCAGCTGGAGCTGTTTCTGTGTGCCTGTTCTGTGAATAAATTGCTCTCTCTGGAATGAGACATCTGAGACTCTGCTGTGGAAAACCCAGGGTGGAACTGGTGAGGAAATCTGGTCTGACTCTGCATGAGTGGGGTGTGTGTGGAGCCAAGCAGGGTCTCATGTAAAGGGGCTTTGATCCCAGCAATGGAAGAGTCCAGGGGTGGGTGTGTGACTGCCAGAGTGACTCCTGGGTGGTCCCAGTTACTGTGGGATGACCTCAAGAGGAATTTGGGGGATAGTATCTGGAGAAATCAGTGATTAATCTCACTAACCTTTGACAGTCCCAGAGCTAATGACATCGTCCAGTCTACTTCATCCTTTTGGATAGATCAATTTGTATTTCATAAGAGAAGTCATACCAATACTGGAAAAATTCAACATTAAGAATGAATTACCCAAGAACACTTTCTCACAGTTTCTTCCTTTCTCATGGGGTTGCAGATAGCTGCTGATGCAAATATTGCATCATCACATACTGAAGTTTGAGAAACAGAAATGTTCATCTTTAATATGCAAGTGATGTGTTCAGTCCAATAAAGAGCACAGTCTTTGTCACACTTGTCACAACTTACTGAAACTACCAGAGAAGTAAAATAAAATCTGAGGTTCCTAAAGCTTTGAGAGGCATTGAAATTCAAGATGAGTAATAAATACAGAAGAGCTGTTCCTAGAGAAGCTTAGGGATTTATCTACCCAACTTCCATTAATATATATTTGATGGAAGTTGAGTAAGTAAATCCCTCTGCACTGTGGTGAACATTAACAAGAGGGTGCTGAAACAAATATTTATGTTTGAATAAGTTTTTCCTTCTCGAGATGCTAACTGCTATGTGTATTTTCCCATGCCTTTCCAAGTCCAACAATGTCCCCAGTGTCTTCACCTCAAGGGATCCCAATAGAACTGGGAGAGTCATTTCTCTGATGCAATGCTGCCCACTCTGAAGAGGTGGGCAACAACTTTTCTGTGTCTGGCAGAGAAATTTTGATCAAGCTGAGTGGGGCAATTCAGACTTTTAAAAGGTGCTGTTATCCTTGTGGAATTAATGGATAACTAAATTAGACAGAGATGAAACTTCAGACAAATAAAAAGAGCTGAGCTCAGTTTTTCAAGGAATTGCCTTGAATTCCACCTTAGCAGGGCAAAATGTCCAGGCAGTATAAACCACTCTGACTCAAAGTCCAAGTAATTATGCTGATCTGTACTAGTTTTAATAGAGCAGGAAGCAGATGTTAGGTAACATTTCTGAACTTAAACCTCTGGTACCAGTGTATAAGGACTGGAAGAATCAAAAGCCAACATCAGATATCCACACAGATCTTCCCAAAGCTTGAGAGCAGTCTCAGCACAGCTCATATCATCCATCTCTGCTATTACACACAGAACATAAAATTTGTCTAATCAGAATGACAGTGTCTATGACTTCAAGGAGATAGGCTTTTGAATTATCTGGGAAAGCCTCTGTACAGCAGCATTAAACTCAAATTTATGGATATGCCACTTAAAATCTGAATGTAGCAAGCTCATTTTTACAGACAGTGAAGGGGAGAAGATAATTCCTTTGCATAACTAAACAGCCAGCAATGTCATTAAGCAAGCTAACTTCCTTTGCTGCTTTATGGAAAGTTGTCCATCTTCAGTCCACTTTAGGGCTTGGGCTCCGAAGACAAGTTCTAAGGTTCATAAATTAATGAATAAAGTAAATTTTCCAGGACCATATGCATACATTTCTTCAGACATACAAATGTCTGTAGTTATTTTTCTTTATATCAGTATGGAAAAAGAGAAATCCAAGTGATCTAGTCCATCAGTTCAGTTTCTATTAGGAGATGGTGTCCCATGTTTCAGAAGGCAAAAGACATCCCAGATTTGGCAGATGGTTTTTAATGCACCTCCCACCTCTAGTGTCTTATATAATCTTGAATAGTATTTGATTGGCTCAAATCCAGGAGGGAAAAATAACGCTAAATATGTTCCAAAATGTTAGCTCTTACAATTTCATATCACTGTATTTTATTATCCCTATATAGTTTTAATCCTTATTGGGACAAATCTGTGTACTTCTGGCCTCTGTGCCATGGTGAAGCTGTGAGTTCAGACATAAATTAAAAGCTGCATGAAGAAATATGTTCTTTATGCAGTTTTGATTTTGCCATCTCTTTCTGTCATTGAAAGTGTCCTTGATCTGGAGTTGGCAGAAAACCAGAAAGGAAACTCCCAATCTTTGTCCTTTGCAGTGTAATTGCATAAAGAAGCATAAGACAGAGATTCAGTTTAAAAAAAGAACTTCTAAAAATATACTGTGATTTATGTGAAAACATTAAAATGCAAGGGAGAGAGGTTTTTTGAAAATGGAAGTGAACTGGATTTTGTATCACTTCCTCACAATGCTTCCCAAAAAACTACTTTTACAGATATCAGAACAAATAGAGCAATGACTTCTTGTCCAAGAAAGGCAGCAGAGTCTAGAATGCTCAAACCAGGCTCAGGTGGAAAAAAATCCACATTAAATTCCACTATGATTCATCTAGAAGTTCTGTAGTGCCAGAGTTTTATTCAAAGTTAAGAGCCATGCTCCTATTCATTCTTCTCCATTGATTACTGATTTGCTCATTAATGTCCTGCCAGGTCCATCTGAGCTTATCTGTGGAAGAAAAAATAGCTGCACAGGTGTCACTGAACTCATAATTTGTCATTCATGTGTCAGAGCTGAGTGTAGTCCTGGCACTGCACCTTGAGGTTTTTGTGGATCAATATTTAAAGCCTCAAATGAAAAAAATAAGCTTAGGTGGGCAACCAATCCTGCCCAGCTACATCTGTGAACTTAATTGGTTTTGGGAGTCGCTGATTTTCCAGTATAGTCCTTTACAAAAAGGTTCTTTGAAATCAGCAGAGTTATATCTGCTGTATTTGGATATTTAACATTTTGGTCAAGAATCTCTCCTTGATTACTAAGGCCTGGCATTCATTCGATTTGGCACTGAAAAATTAATTTTCCTTGATATGAAAAACCTCTTGCAAATAGCCTATGACCTCATGTTTCATGTACCATTTTCACTGACACTAATTAGGAATTGTAGTCTGTGTCCCAGAAGATTCTAATTATCCTAGTGAGGACTTGCTTTTGCTGAGTTCACATGAAAGTTTCCAGAACGGAACCCAAAGCCCCAAGATATCCTATCAAAGACCATATTAGAGCTCACAATCAAGTGGAAAATAGAGTTCAGGTGTTTTAACTCTTCTGTTCCTTTTGCTAAGCCTTACACTGCACTGGGACCATTCCCACTGCTATTGCACATGCTGCTCTTGCTTTCTTGTGGACTTTGGCAGAGTATGGCATTAATGAGCAGCTTGAGATCTCTTCATTTCAGTGATGAGGGACCAAGGGGGAGAGGCTGGGGCTGGGAGAAACAGCCTCTGCTTCTAGAACACAATTCACAAAAGCTCTTACCCTTAGTGTAACAAATCCCATTGGAGGCAGTGGCAGCATCACTGTGAGCAGCCAGGTCAGTGCTGCAGCACCTACAGGTACTCACCTGTCTCTCAGGAAAGATGTCCTTGTTTAAATGTGTCACTTTATCACCCCTGGTTGTTTGCTTGAAAGCCTGTGCAACTCTATCTTGTATTTGCATTAAGCTGTAGCTTCAAACTGAGGAAAAAAGTTGTTTATTTTTTTTTTTTTTCATAAGAAAGCAATAATCTCCCTTGCATTAGGAAGTATAAAGGAAGAATTCTATAAATTTCAGCTGGCCAAGGTCAGCATTAACTTAAGTACTGGAGCTGATTGTTGGCATTTGCTCTTATCCACACAAGGAGGAGTGGTTTCAGAGTCTTTTGGAGTTCTTGTATAAATCCATCTTTCCACTCTTTAAAAGCAAACAGGCAGGACTACATTTGTAGTGAGTCTCTAAATATATTTTGTCAGCTTGACAATTCCTCTGCCCACATTACCACTGCTGAAATTGGAGGGCAAGGGAGGAAGAAAATTTGTGACAATTTTTATCTTGCCAATTTTAAAATGAAAATTTGTCCCCATTTTGCAGCCAGCTCCAGTTTGACATTGCAGGGAGCTCAGTCCAGGTTAAAGCCAAGACAAATTCTCCTTTTCTGCCTGCATGAGCTTGGCTGGAGTCTCTCTGGTAACTCTCTGCAGACAGGCACTTCAGCCAGTGAACCTGTGAGCCTCACCTGTCTGTTAGCTGAGCCCAAAAAAATATGAAAAATATAACCAGAAGCCGCATAAATACAAGAAGATTCTAAAGATTAGATAGGCATTGATTATTTGGTATTTTAGAGTAGGGCTCTAAACAACGTATTTTTTGAAAATTTTTATTTCTATTTTACATATTTGGACAGCATTCTTTTAATTCCAAGGTAGCTTGAAAAGTGTAAATCACAAAATAGAAAGCTTATATTTTGTTATAAAAATATTTTCAGCAACTACACCTGGCCAGATTTTTGATAATAGTTTTCCATCTCCCACCTTCTTTTTTCCTGCCAACTTCACATATAGCATTCTCTTATTTACATTTTCAAGCATAAATATAGAGATACATTGTAACTTATATACTTGCACATGTAGATTTCAGAAATGTTAGCAAAAATTAAAAATCAAATTCTAATACATTAATTTCTCATAGCTTCTCTCTTTTTTTTCTTTTTTTTTTCTGAAGGTACTTTGACATATTGGCATGAAAAAGAAAGGTTTCAATATTTTTTAAAATCCCCCTAATATCCTAATTTCCAGGATATTCCATGAAAACAGTAGAGAAAATTCTGAATTTTTTTTTTTGCTATGAGAAAGATAACACAGCTGTCAAAATTCTGATAACTTTGCATTTATTCTTGTACTTTTGACCTGAGAATAAATACATTGATATTCTAGTTTTCCTTTTCTGAAGAAAGAAACCTCCTTGCCTTCATTTTTGACAGAAATCTTCCCATGATTTTGGACTGATAAAGACAAATGTAGAAGAGAAATAGGATTTATTCTAGCTAGATGAACAGATTTTTATTAATTAACAGATTTTTATTTATTGACATGGGTGTCAAACATTATTATAACCTATTTGCTTCAAATGTAGATTGTAAGTTAAATGCTGCACAGACTCAAGCCAAGCATTACAAAAACAAAATGTTTCTCAGCTCACATGCTTCTTACTATATGTTCTTCATGATTCAGTAATGAACAACATGCTGAGACAACATTTGAAGCACTGCAATGATGCACAAAGTGCACAAACCAAAAATTAATATATTTATAAGCTGAAATTTGCTGCAGCCATATGAACCTTTCAAAATCAGGTTCTGCATGAGGGGAGAGGATGCTTGCAGGGGTGAAACAAATTCACAAGCCAGACTACAGATCTGCTTGCTCTCTCACTCTCTCCCCCAGCATGCAGCAAATACATTCCCATATCAGCTTTTTAAATCCCTGAGATTATTGGATCTTTGCAAATATAAATCCATGGCTTTATGTGCCCTTGCCTTACTCCAGCAAGAAATTTAAGGAGGAAACCCTTCTGCTTGGTGTTCTTGAAGTATTTCAGTAGTGTTTTCCAACCTATTTTCCCCAGGGAGATAATAAAGGGGTACAAAGTTTTAGGTCAGCTCCTTGACACCAGCAAATGTTATCCCACACTTAGTCTCCACTGCAGATTTCTTGTGGTTTCCATTCTCTGGAGCAGTCCTTCCCAAAGAGAGATTGTCCATTAGCCAAAGTATAAAATGAGGCTATTTTGGGGAGCACTGGGATTGTGCAGCTGACACTTCATTGAGCAGGACTCAGGATGTGGCAAGACCCCTCTCCACAGCAGAGCCCCATCAGCACTGAAGAAAACTGACCCAGGTCTGTAGAACTTCATGTGGTGCAAGTGTCTGTGTCCGTGTTCAGCCTTGGGCAGTGCCTGCTGCTGGGCTCAGCCTGGGAGTCCCAGTCAGAGCAGCCACACATCTCACCAGGGCTCCAGGTCAGTAACAGCCATATTAAGAATGGAACATTTTGAGCCCAACAGAGCAGAGCAAGAAGATGAATGTTTTAAATTAATAGTTTTCTTTTTCCCCAGTAGACCAGGGTTTGCAATATGTTTCTTCCTCCTTCTCTGTGTGCGTGTGTTTGTGTTTGTATGCAGCTCTTTCCCCTGCTCATAAACACACACACACATATTTCCTTCAATATCCCACCTACACAAACAAAGCATCAATACTTTATGGATGTTTTACAGGGATAAACTCAGCTGCACTGAAGAAGAGGTTGTCAGGCCCTGTTAATGCAAGTACTGTGAGGCTGCATGACATGGCAACAGAGAGCTTTTGGAGTCACATCTCAGCTCTATTCCAGCTTTACCACTAAGCCTCAGTTTTCCCACCTGTAAAAGTGTGTATAATCTCACTGCTCAAGACTGCTTTGATGCAACTCACTGTATGAGGCATTATAGAGAGTTTATAATGAGACATTATAAAGAGTAGATGCAGTTTCTGCTCCTTTCCCCCCATATTTACACAGAGGAAATCAGGAATTCTGTTTAAATTTTTCAAAAGAGCAGATGCTTACAGGTCTGGTGTTGATAAAATATGGCCTGCTAGCTTAGCAAAAACCACAGGAACAAAATGAAAAATCTGTTCATTTTGTTTCCTGAGAACAAACACACAAAATGAATGTCATGCATTTCAATAACAATTGGCATCTATGTAGTTCACAGAAAACCTTCTTGTCCAAGGAGACAACAGATTTTATTATACAAATTAGGAATAGCAATCACCTGCCAAGACAAAGCAGCATTCATCAGAACATGACACACAAAGAAGGAAGAAAGGAACTCTGATTTAACCTACAGAATACTAAAATTATTTCTGGTTGACTTGTGTGTTGAGGACTTAAGCCAAAATGCTCTCTGCCTGCCTGGCTCGAGGAGTGCCTGTGATAAGATCCCCCATCAGCTCTGCAGTGACAGTGCTGGGGAAGCCATGCCCACTGTCCTGGGCAGGAGTGGGCACCCCAGCTCAGCTGCAGCAGCCCCTTGGCTGCCCACTCTCCCCAGAACTGCCCCAGTCCTGTTTTCATGGGGTCCCTCTAAACTGCCAGTAAAAACTGTTTATTGTCCAATCTATCATTTTTTTCTAAATGTTATCAGTACTGGAGAAAGAAAAGGTCAGATTATCTGCAGGAAGGTGACTAGCAGCAGGAGAAGCTGCCCTGTGTGGGGCCTTGGCTCCAGAGAAAATAAATCAGTTGGGAATTAGGTCAACAGAGGGGGAACTTGCTAAATCTCCTTCCTTGCCAAATCCCTCATCAGCTAAATCTTCTATCAAGCTTCATCTAATCATTGCCTAGTCCTATGTGCTTGACTGGGAAAGGCAATTTCTTGAAGGAACTGGAATGAATGGAAGACAAGAAGCACAGGATATAATAGTGATGGCATGGGAAAATACTGGGGATGCTGTAAGAGAGCATGCCCCACTGCAGCATCACGAGCTGTTTAAAACTGCTGAGTTGTCCCATCCCTGTCCTGATTTGTACCCAAATCAGCAACACCTGAAAACAAAAAAGGGCTTAATGAGTATATTTGGACCAAATATCTCCATCATCTCCTCCTTTTTTCTCCAGATACAGTGGACAAAGTAATGTTCTCACTGAGTCTTTGCTGAACAGGTCTGAACACTCAGCACCATCCAGGCCCAAAGAGAGGTTAAAGGTAGTTATAATTCTGCTCTGTCACACTCTACTGCAAATCTAAAGTAGAGCCATTTGTCTAGCTCAGCTTAAATAATGCACATTTTTTTAACATTAAAATATTAGCACCTCTTTTTTGAATAATAGGGAGAATTCATTAGGCCAGTTTGTCTTTCAGATGTTTTCTCTGCTAATTTGTCCAAACCTGATCCATGAAGACCAGATGCAAATGGTGTTTGGGAGCTCAGCTCCCCCAGTGTAGGTGGATCCTTTTTTATAGACCATTCAGCAGCTGTCCACACACCATCCAGCTCCTGTCACAGGATGCCAGGTCTTGTATGGGTATAGTATAGAGTAACAGAATATAGGTAATAGTGCTACCACAGCACACACAGTTCTGGTTTTAAAGGCAAGAGCAAATTTTCCACTTGCTTCTTTGCAGGAAATAGGTGGGGAGGAAGACAAGGTGCTAAAGAGCCAGCATGAAATCCCCTTCTCCCTGGATAATATAGAAAAATGTTACTTTTTAAATACAACATGTTTTCACCATCTTGCAGCCTTTGCCTGCAAAAGAAATTCCTCTTCTCTTGTGGTCATACAGGTATGCCATTTGCCTCTTTTTCTTAACAGGCTTGATATCTTATGAAAATTTAGCCCACCATTTTGGTGAAACACATTTGGAAGGAATTTCCTTCTGTTTCCTAACACTGAGCAATAGAGCCTCTAAAATGCTGATAGAGAGCACATTTTCCTGGGGCTGCAGGGATGAGTCCCACCAGACAAATGCCAGATCAAATACAGCAAGTGATCAGGGAGCTGGCACTGGCAGGCCTAAGAAAACATTTCCTTTGTCAGTCTTGCTGTACCTATCTAATGCAATAATTTTCAGGGTGCTATTCAGCAAGGGGATAGACTGCCCCATGCTGTCTTCCTGCTTCAAAGTCTCACAAATGAGCACAAAATACAAAGCTGTACATTGGAAGAGGCCATTCTGGGATCATGGCACTCAACTCTGGCTCAAGGCCATGATGTGGCTTAAGCACCAAGTGCTCCACTGGCCTCAGTGGGGACCAGTGGGAGTCAGTGCCTTGGAATGTAGGGCCTCAAGGATTCATCTTTTAAATACCATTTTAAGAGGCATTTAGGCGCCTAACGATATTCTGCAGATTTAATTACTGCATAAATCACATCTGTGCAGTAACCTCAGAGTGCTGGGATCATAAAGAAGGTCCCTCAGCTCCAAAACAGAAAAAAACCTTTTACTTCTGTGTTTTGCTTGCAGTTGCTGGGCGGGGTGAGACATGAACTCTCAGAAACCGTGTTCATTTGGTGCCTACCTCTGCCATCCACACAGAATGGGTCACTCAAAGGTTTAGGGAAGCAATTTAATGACTCTGTCCCTATGCCCTCATATGCAAAAGTTGGTTGTTCCAAGGTTGGACCATCTCTTCTGCTGGAAAGAAGTTCATTAAAAGTGTGTGTGGCTTTGAATGCAGAAAGTGATGATGAAGAGCAAAACTACATAGCTTCTTTTTGGTAGCAGTTTGTTTTTCACTCATTTTTTTGATTGTAGTTTTGGGATTTTGTCTGTACTTGGAACAGAATTCCTTTTTGTACCTTATTTTCCCAATTCTGCACATCCCAAATGTGCTGGCCACTCTTGGCTAAACACAAGAAGAGAAGAGAAGAGAAGAGAAGAGAAGAGAAGAGAAGAGAAGAGAAGAGAAGAGAAGAGAAGAGAAGAGAAGAGAAGAGAAGAGAACAAAGAGGGAAGTTGGCTGTGTTTTTCTCTTAGTAACTGAAAGAGTATAACTCAAAAAAAATCTGCACCAGGCAACAAAGCGCTTTCTCCCAAACTTCTCTGTCAGCCATGCTGAAGCATGGCAATTTTTCCTTTTCTCTTCTGGTCAATAGTTACAGAATTTTCATCTGTTTTGGTTAATATTTATCATCTGAAATAGGGAAGGAATATAAATATAAAAATAATTCTGTTCTAATAAAAAATATTCCAGAAATAATTTTTTTTCTTTAAATTACCTTCATTAAAGTTACCTCGAGGTCCATTGCAAAGGTGTAGTAATTATTAGCTTAATTATTAACAACTCTCAGCAAGCTAATTAGTTGGGCACCAAATTAAAACCATTTTTGCCTGAGGTCTAAAGGGGCTAAACCAGATGATTATTTTAATATTTCAAGTTAAATATTCAAGATGGCAGAATTTCTGTCTCTGGGAACCATGAGCTATTTCATGGTTGAAAATGAAATTAGAAAACGGAAAAAAAATCAAAAAAAAATGATGAAAATTGGCCCACATCCTAACTTTAGGCATTGTTAGAAGAAGGATGCATCTTCTTTTCCTCTGCTATTGATGATGATGGCAATGCTTGTTCAGCAGGCTGCAGCCTGATTTTTCCACCTAGAGGCCCCACAAGCACAACCTGTTGTGTCACTGTCCAAATGGACAGACCATCACGAGAGGGGACAAATCATCCAGATTTCTTATCATTGCACCTTCACTGGAGACATACTGAGCCCTGTGACTCCCTCTGCAGCAGAGGACACAACCTCCTGCAGCATGAAACTGCTGGGGATCCATCTGTAATCATCAGCAGGGATTAGATGGACTGGGCTGTGGTGAGGCAGCCTTTGGAGCTGGTGGGCTGCTTTGCCCTGGGTAGGAAAGTGATCTCACAGCAAACCTCCTGTGTCTGTGTAAAAGAGACCAGGAGTACCCCCCCAGACCAGCCAAGCCTTGGGGACAGTGAGGGGCAGAAGTGTCCCTGTTCCCAGGTCCCACCTCACCCTCCTCAGCGTGCTGCCTCTCCCACACCAGCACCCCAAATGTTACACACTGCCCTGCTCACTCTCTTTGGACTCTTCAGCCATGTCCTGCATGAGGGTTCAAAGCTGCAGTGCAGCAAGACTGTCACCCACCCTCACTATTGCTGTGAAACAGCCACAACAAAATCACAAAGTCACAGAATCACTGGGTTGGAAGAGACCTCCAGGATCATCGAGTCCAACCCATGCTCTAACACCTCAACTAGATCATGGCACCGAGTGCCACATCCAGTCTTTTTTTAAAATACATCCAGGGATGGTGACTCCATCACCTCCCCAGGCAAAGCATTCCAATACTTTATTATTCTTTCTGTGAAAAACTTCTTCCTAATATCCAACTTACATCTCCCTTGGCGCAGCTTGAGACTGTTTCCTCTGGTTCTGTCAGTTGCTGCCTGGAGAAAGAGACCAACCCCACCTGACTCTGGCCACCTTTCAGGGAGCTGTACAGAGTGATAAGGTCACCCCTGAGTCTCCTTTTCTCCAGGCTGAACACTCCCAGCTCCCTCAGTCGTTCCTCACAGGGATTGTGTTCAAAGCCCCTCACCCAGACATATCCATCAGGACCAGCTCATCCCTGTCTCCTCACTGGAAATTAGGGTATGAGGAGATTGGCTCACTGGTTCTGGAAGAAAAACCCTATCATGATTGCAGGAATTGATTGCAGCCTTGGGAAAAGCAAAGAGGCAAAGGGTTTTATCAGGCAAACCCCTACATATTATCCCTTTTGTTAAAGGAAATTCATACCCATAACTCTGGTGTTCTCATTTTGTTAAAATGAGTAAAGTTTGTGTTATTTAATTCTTGTTTACATACCTGCCTGAGCAGCTCAGGCTCTGCCTCACTGCCACACAGCCAGCCCTGGGGGGTGGTGGCAGTCCTGCAGTATAGCAGGGACATCACAGGGCAAGCTGGGCCACGCAGCCTCATCCATCACTATCTCAGCACCAGCCACAGCTGTTTGTCTCAGGAAGGATCTGGCACCATCCCTCCAACCCCACGTCACAGCCCCTGCTCCCTACACACTCAGTGGGAGGCTGACACAGAACCTTCTCATGTTTATCCAGCACAAAATTCTTTTCAAGGCTGCTCTTTTCCTTGTTGTGCTATGAAAGATAACAGCTTCATACAGAAATAAACAGGTTTGCAAACTCTTCCTGGGCACTAACATCATGCTGGTGTAATATACCTGGGGTCTGATGCAAAGCAGCTTTTTAGCAAACAGACACACTCTGCTCACGCCTTCCCCTGATAAAATGCTTTTTCATGGAAAAAGCTCACCTGATTTTCTTCTTTTTAACAACTCATAATAACCAAGTTTAAACATGAACCTCTAATCAAAAGCTAAATCATCCAAATATTTCGTTAAAATACAGCAAGAAATAACTTTCTTACCAGCTGCTGATGACTGAAATGAATCAAAAACTACAAAATGGGTTTAAGGAAAGAACCAGATAATTTCATAAAATAACACATACTGAGGTAATAGGACCTGCATGAGGTATAAGTTGAAGCAATCAGAGACAATTGCCCCCATTCTCCTCTCCAGTGTCAAATGTGGTCAGACACAGACTTTTGGGGCCAAGGAATGAGCAAACGAGGAGATTTGCAGAGCAGCTCCCCATCCCCTCTGCAGTGCTGAGCCCCACCTGCCCAGCCCCTGCTGGGTGCCCAAGCTCCCAGCACAGCTCCTGCTGGCTGCCAGGTACCAGAGCTGCACTGGGGCAGTGCAAGGCAGGAGTGCTTCAGTGCAGTTTGTGTCGAGGCTGCTCTCACCCCTGCTGGGACAAGACAGGCAGTTTGTTAAGGGAGTGTTTCCCCTCCCTTTGGGACTCTGACCATGTACCAGGATATCAGGACTTGAAAAGTCATTAGTTCACTATGGTGAGATACTCACACTGAGGATGATTAATCAGAATGATCAAAGCAAAGTAGTAGAAAAATGGTCACACTAAAAATTAGGATGCAGGAGAGAGTGTGCGCAGACAAAATCTCTGGCCTCTTTTAATCCAGAGAGTTCTTTCTGTTGAAAACAGTCCTGTAATCTGTCCCCAAGGTGAGTCTCACAGCCTGATTATTGCCCATTCAAACTGAAAGGGTTGACTGAGGACTCTGGATACTCAGTTTCACTTGCAGCATGATAATACTTCACCCACAGAGATCACCTATCCTGTTTCCAACTATCTCTTGCAGACTTACAATGGTATTCAAACAGGTATATGCAAGATTGCAATTGTTAGGCATTTACAATTTTTTTTTCAACTCAGGCAGGATTAATCCTTATTTCTTGAAGGGACAAAACATAATTATGATCAGATGTAACAAATGTCCAGATAAAATTCAGAATAAAACTTGGGCTATCAGTCAGTCAATTAATGTTCCTTATAAATAAAGTTCATAAGTAAAAAACAATTAAGCTCAACTTTAACCAAACATGAAAATAACAGAAACAAAACAGTGTGGCTTCTTACATGCAGCTTTTACTGACAGCATGTAAGCATTTTCCCCAAATTGCTTTAAAGGAGAAACAAAGTACATCTTAAATGGAAGGAAAGATTACTTTTTAGTTGGATTTGTGATATGCAAGGGAGACTATCATAAGAATAACAAGTTTGGGGGACATAAATGACATCTGAAATTCTTCAGGATCCTTTGTGATCTAACAGTGGTGACTAAATCAAACCATATGAAGAGAGAAATTGCATGCAGCTCACAAGCATTATGCCCACAACTGGGTGTTTGGATTCATTTTGAGCTATGTGTGTTTTAGCAAGACCATCTGGACATTGCCAAATTGAATAGAAATACATACCCATAAAGCAGGAACTTAGAAATAGCAAGTTGCTTCCTGTCTAAGGCTGCATGTCAGGGCTTCCCTGTTTGCTGCACACCAGTTTCAGACCATACAGGGTAAGAGTTAGCCAGGCTGCATCTGCACACCCAGCAAAATAAGGGTTAGTAGGTTAGGTATGGGAACCAGAGCTGGGAGGGGGGTGATTGAGGAGCAGGGATAGTGACCTGAGCATTTTGCTTTGGGAGCAGAGGGAAGGGTTGTGGACAGTGTTATCTGAGAGCTGGGGAGGAGGGAGGGGACAAGGCCAACATTGCCCAGCTTCCTCACACATCTGGTGCCTCTCAGTCACATGCACATTTTTATAGGTGGCAAGGTAAGGCAATAGCACTTGGCCATGCCTAAAACCCCAGAGGATTAGCAGTGTAAGAGGAATTTAATCTCCCAACATGTCTGAGTAACATTTCAGTTGATGCCATTTGCTGTTGGCAGCCCAGCAGCAGTGAGAGGCCCTGCGTGGCTTCCCAGATGGGAAGAGTCTCTGAAATACCAGAGGGATCAACTTTGGCTCCTAAGACATTGCAAGCTAATGAACAGAAGAGTGATGCAGCAGAGCATTGACTAGCACAAAACCATGTTGTTCAACCCTAAAACAGTCCATACTTGACTATTCATTTCTCTTGTAAATATTCACATCTGTGTTTGAGCAGGACCTCTCTTCAATAATTTGAACAGTATTGTCTCCACCATTCACACAGGCTTAGAAAGAGAAGAGCATTAAATCTCAATCATCTTCTTTATCCAGAGATAATGGACATTGCTAAAGCTTTGCTAGTTAAGTATCTTTGATCTGCCTGTGACATCTGCCTTCTATTTCATAAGCCTTAGGTATGCAAGCAGATAGACTAGTAATTGTATGTATTTGTGTATATGTGGACATTCATACCTAGACATCCATGCACACACATTAAATCTTTGTCTTTCAGTGTCTAACAGGCAAGAAAAGGCACCTAAGTACTACGTTTGGCACACTGCTTATCCATTCCCAAAGCCAAAATCAATGAGGAAACACTTTATTGCTGTTACTGGTCACTGAGTTGCCAAATCTGAATTCACATAGCCAGGCACTATTTCTCACTAAGTGCAAAGCAGGAGTGAGTAGATACTAAGCAGAATTTGCTTTCCTTAGGGGTCCTGTGTGCACATTTCATCCTCTGGACCAGAGGTCCTACAGCATTCTTGGATCACTTTTCCTGTTACTGTGTGACAGTATTCTGAGAAACCACAGGGTAAAGATTTTAAGACAGCTGTTGAGTGAAAAGCTATCTTAATTTCCAGGGGAATAAGGGGATTTCTGCTCAGGTCATATCTCATTCCCATTTTTTTTCTGTTGAGTTTAATCTATAGGAGTCAATAGCAATAGAAAATTTTCAGCAAAGCAATTTTAAGTCTCTCACAAAGTGATGGGAGAAAGGAGAAGCATTAAGTTTCTTTCTTCTGATTTAAGGTCTAAACCTGTGCCAAATGAAGTCAATAACTATTCCACTTATTTCAGGAGCAGAAACATCCTTGTGCATTTAAATCACTAAAAACCTGAAGTATCAAGTATGTTTCCACCATGTAGACCATTCTATAAGCATTACAGACTCTGTCAGGTGGGTAGAAGTGTAATTTATTTTGTTTGCATGCACAAATGACTCTTCATCATCAGAGATATGTAATGTTTAACAGAAACCCAAATCATCCAAAAAAAGTAGTTGCTTCTCTGAATATTTGAGAGTAGGAAGAGAATAAAAAGGATGACAAAGCAAACTCCTTAGCATCATTTTAATAAATATTGCACAAATTAATTAGAAATTCCACGTCTTTGTATAAGAAAAAATTGTTCCCCCTTGATTAAGCGTGCATTACTGCTGGAGGTGTCTGAGGGATCTTCCTGTCACTGCACTGGAATTCAGTGTTTGATCTTCCTACCTGAGCTTGAACTCACATGCTGGCAATTCCTTGTCTTTTCAGTTTATAAGTGTGTCTCCTGTTCTCCTTTTTCAAGAAAAGGTCAGCACTCTTCACTTAAGTAATGTCATTAAGAAAGCAACACTCATTTTTTTCAGCTTGTGCAACTGAGCAATTGAAAGGCACAACCTCCATTTACCTCATTTCCACATTTTGAATACGAGGAAAAAAAATGTGACTGCAGATAATCACAGGCAATGAAGAGTAATTTCTAGGAGTCTGTCTCCAGGATTGTTCCCTACAGCATATTTTCCAACTTTTTTTCCAATCATATTAAATGACTCATTTAATAAGCTAACTGTTCCTTCTTATCCTAGGGGAGACTATTTTGCAGTTCAAGATGTTCATATTATGAGGGTCTCTCTGTTTAATTTATAACATTATTCCAAGTTATATATTCCAATATCAGTCAACCTGCTTACCTTTTCACCACTCTGCAGCCTGCTTCTTTATGTGTCTGTCAATACAATAAGCTGATTTTGCACCAAACAAAGAACTTAAATTGTTATTCGTTTCTCCACCTCTCTAAGTGTTCCATCCAGGAAGTGTTATTTAATGTCATGTATAGCACCAGCTTATTCTCATGATAAAAATATGATTGCTTTTTTTAACTACATGAAGGCAATACTGTCTGCAAAATCGATGTCAATTTAATGTATTGTGCTGCTCTCTTGTTAGCAGGTAGCTCCATCCCTTTATAAAGAGAGACAGCTTTTCCTCCAGTCATGGAATTAGGAAATTTTGCACCAATACATTATATTCAAATTGAGCAATGATTCTGAAAGAGGGAGGGCTGCTTCAGTTAAGCTTTATAGCTCTTTGTTCAGCTCAGATGTGTAGTCAAAAGCCAAGATTAAACACAAGTGCTTTTATTTATGATGCAATGACTTTTTGGAGTATTAGTCCCATGGAGAATTTGAAAATGTGATAAGACTTTAGAGTGCAGTTTGGGGTTAATTGTATTTAGTTACACCTTTAGCCTGTGGTTAATCCAAGATCCCCAAAATCTGTCCGTAATGTTTGCACTGATGTTCCCTTTCATGGGCAGAGCCAGATTTGGAGCTAGGGTATAAACTACATAGAGCTATGCCATATTCCAGCTGCTTCACAAATCCTTAACTCATGTTTTATGTGAGTTTATACGATGCTGAGGGCATTATTTTAGCTATGGCCAGTTGCCTGTTGATAGCATGACCACAGCTGAGTGAAAAATTGTCGCCTTCTGGGAAATATCTTAGGATGTTTCTGTTTAGTTCAGCAAATAGCATCGAAATGTACAGGAGCTGAATTTCTGCTCACTTCAGTAATGTGATATTCTACTGCTGACAGCCTCCCTGGATGGCTTGTAGTCAACTTTCCAATCCAATAAACCCACAATATGGGCATAAAAATGAAGCCGAGTCAGATAACCATAAATGAGAGAGCTCTGCCAAGGAAACTGATAAAGCACTGTGCAGGACCTAACAGTATAAAACAGAGGCCAAAGAGAAATTAAATAGACCTGGGATATAGAAATTTTCCTAATCAATACCACTACAACATTTCCCCTCCCTGAAAGCACTACTTGCATCTTTTCAGTTCCTCCAGGCTTAGAAAAATCTAGAATACGAAGCAAATTTTTTCTGTGAAATTTAATGGTTCTCATCCCATAATCTGATTAATCTGAAGTTGCACCTGTTTCTTGAATCAAGGGCAGATTTGGAGGGCAGAACTCTGTCATCATACAAAAAGTTGAAGATGTTCATGATATCCAGCAAAATGTTTCCCCTCTCTTTGTGAGTGCTGGCCCCACCTATGCTTCCTTGTGCTATTATCTGTATTTCCTATTTTGGTGAAGAGCTGGAAGGGCTGACTGATACCATTCCATCTCTTCACCAAAAGATTTGCACAATCTCTGCCTGAACAGAAAGTGCTCATAGCACAGAAACCTCCACCAAGACCAGTGCAGAGAAAGCCCACAGGCATGGGGCGAGAAAGGCTACTGCCTTCATCAGAGAATAGAAATAAGAAAAAACTAAGGGTAACTTACAAGAAAAATTAGCTCTCATATTTTCTTCTTAGCACAGGTTCTGCATTTGAGGTCTCCTGAGATACCACTGCTGTGCACTGATGATATATATCATGCAGATAAACTATGGCAATGGAATGATTTTTTTTCCAATTGAATTGTTTTCCTGGGCTGAAAATAAATATGTTGCTTTCTGACAAATACTGATTAGCACAAATCCATGAAGCCAACACTGAAATGGCTATTATTTGACAAAGTAGCACTCAGAAAGCAGGAAAGTATGGCATAAACACAAAAAAACTCCACCACTTTTTGAAACCAGAAATGCCATGTTTCTGCAAGGTGCATCACACACTCTGATTTTAGCTGGTATAAATCACTGCCATGCTGCCAACAATGAATGGAAACAATCTCAGTTACTCCATTTCTACAGCACTGCACCCCTACTTCACATCACATTGGATTACTTGTAGTGGAAAGGCTAGCATTGGTTTACCTTGAATTTTAATGTAGCCTGAGATCTGGCTTTAAAGACCAGCTGGAACATGATTGCACTGATGTGACTCTATAATCTCACACACCAATTCACAAGTATGATGGGACCCACACCCCTCCCCTCCACAAACACAGACAGACATTATTTATTGTGCAAGCCACATTCACACAAGAATTAGGACTGCAGCAAACTAAACACAGTGACAAGCTGTGCTGTAAAAATTGCTATGAGGAGTCTCTGCATAAAAAGAAGTTGCTTTAGGATCCAGGTTCCTTCCTGAACTGTTGACACAGTCAGATATCTTTTCAGATGCATAAAGAGTTGAGCACTGAGTTTATAAAGGCCACACTATATGAATTTATGTTTCCATTGGGTTTAAAGGTTGGCCTTTATCACCCATAGCTTGCTCCATCCACTCTAGATTTCCCATAAAACACCTTCTGAAGAACGCCCCGTACAACAATCAAAATTTAGTTCTTCACAAAGAGAAGTGGCAAACTAGGAGAGTAAAATCCTTCGCTTAATGTTGAGCTTGAACTTTTCCATCTCTCTCGGTAGACCTTTCCAACTCCACTCCTGTTGATCAGGAGTTAAACAAAAACAAAATAAATCCACACTTTTCTATGCAGTCTCTGCTGCAAACCTAATTCATCTCCTACAAAAGCATAATAGAGATAGACTCAGTTTTGTCTTAACATGAAACATTCTGTTTAAGTCAAATTCTTCAGAAAGGCTCTGAGTGAAAGTATAAATTGATGTCAAGTTTAAGTGTCCTTAGAGTCTTAAATGTGGACAGTTCAGAGATCAGCCATAAGGAGCAGCAGGGAAGTAGCTCATGTTCCCCAGCCAACACAGCACTTCTGTGCCCCATGCTCACCTTGCATAGTGCAAACAGGAGCAGCTCCAGGAGACTCAGTGGAAGGACTCTGACAGCAAAAAACACTCTCACAGAGTTAAATATGCCATCATGTTCACAATCATTCACATTACAGACAAGAAACCCCAGTAAAGTGGGAAGCAGAGGCCTAAAACAAGATATACAGCTATCAAAATACTCCAGCCTCACAATTCCTCCAGGCACCTCAAGTCTTTGGTGGATCAGAAGACCTTGTACCTTGGTATCCATTGAGAGCAAGTAACATCATTAACACATTTCATTCCAGAGGTGTTAATTTTGCTTGGGTTTTTTTGTTTTCTGCTCACATTTAGTCAAATAAGAGTCAGAATATGTTAATAATGTTCAGTTCCCCTAGACTTTGATGCATATCTTTCTTTTGCAAATAGCTGATGATCACGGTGAACTGAGTGCTATATAAAAGCTGTGTAAAGACCAGCCTGCTTTGAAGAACTTGCACTTGAAGCTGAAGCTTCCCAAGAGCTAAAAAGGGGACAGGGATAACAGTAAGTAAACAAAAAACCACTGTGGCCTAAAACATGCAACTAAGCAGACACAGATAACACAAACTGTTAGAAACACAATAGACTTGCTGAGACTGGAAGGTGACATATTTTGTGCTGATACAAGGACAATTTCAATTCACCTGTCTTTGGCACAGTATACCTTCATGGCCAAGAGCTTCACAGCAATCAAAAAGATCCAACATTTCATACAAGTATCAAGAATGGACAGAATTATAGGAAAGGAAAAGGGAAAGGGAA
>VZTT01018381.1:2994-33271 GCA_013400855.1 Buphagus erythrorhynchus | reverse complement strand
CCTGGAAATGTTCAAGACCAGTTGGCCATACTGAGCAACCTGGTCTAGTCTTGGCAAGGGAGTTGGAACCAGGCAATGTTTAAGGTCCGCTGCAATCCAAACATTCTACGGTATATCGTAAAAATGTCAGCATACATTTTGAGTGTAGTGCATAGTATTTTTAATCAAGTTCAGAATTAAACCACTCCCAGTATTGCTTGTTAATTAAGCACCTACATAATGACCTAATGAACACTGATTGATAAGTAGCCTTGTAGTGTGGACAACATCCCCAACCCCAGGATTTTTTTAATAGAAATACATCTACAAATGACTGAAAATTCAAGATATAAAATCTGATTTCACCTATTTATTACTTCAAATGTATTAATATTATTCTCTAACAATGTAAACTATGTAGGGCTACCAATAATATCCACACTATGCCAAAAGCAGTATCACTTTCTGTCCTCCTTGCCAGCTGTAATGTTTAATTATGTGACCTCAATTAACCAGACTTAGATGTGAAGGAATTTCACATCCTTTCAATATCTGATATTCTCATATCACCTGTGTAAACCCCATTTTTTTTTTGTGGCTTGCATCACAGCTATTTGATCTTCCTTTCTACTTTCTGAATTTAAATATAATTGCTTAAAACTGTCTTTATTCTACTATTAGATCTAAGAATACTTACACTCCTGTACTATCAAGCTGTCTGTTTTCTAAGAAAAGCTAAGGTTAACAGAAGTAACAACCCCCTTAATGGTGGCAAAAGGACTTTGTATAGCCAGATTCCTCTCTCTCACCACATTTCCAAGATCAAGGAAACTCCACTAATTATTTTGCTCAGGGTTTCAGGGTTTACACTTGATAGACAGCCCTGTAAAATTTCCCATCTATCAGTATTTGCAATATTGGTTTAATCTATTTTTTATTGTAATAATTCTCAGTAAAGAAAATCTCAAAAGTTTCCCTGTTTAACCACAGAAGAAATGGTGATGTTGTTTTTGCCTTGAAAAATCCTTTATTATTTCCTCATGAAGCATAAGATAGAGGGTATTTTTTTCCAGCAGCTGCTTTTATCAATATTTGAATAAGAAGTTAAGGGAACAAAAATTATTCTTAAAAGGCAGCAAAAGATTAATATTGTGCCTATAGGATAATCACTTGTGATTTCATGATGTACAAATGGGAAAAAAAAAAATTACTTCTTGGCTGTTGGAATTGTGGGTTTTAATAGATATGCTTATAAAACAATATTATTACAATGCCACTGTAGAGTACTAGTAAATCTCTATAATAGATGGGGAAAAAAAATGGGAGTATGAAGTAACATTCAATCCTTTATTTTGAAGAGCATTAATTTTATGGCCATCACCCTAGCTGATTGGTATCTGAGAAAGTGTTATTGCATGAACTGAACATCTGTATTTCTAGCTAAAATCAAAAAGCCGTTCAACTCTTTGCCGAATATCTTCTCAGTACTAACCAGAAAGCACACTGATAAATTCAAATTTTGCAACTTATGCCTTATTCTTTATCAGTACTGCCTGGCAAAGTGCATCACATACTTTGCAACCGAGGACAGAACAACTCTACATGTGACAATTTTACATAGGCAATAGTAGATTATGCTGTCTCATGACACAAGAGTGTTATCCCTCTTCAGAGAGTTGCCCAACTGATGTGAGTCACCATTCAACTTTTCACCCAGCATACTATAGCTCAGGTGAATTTTTTAAATAAAACCCTCATCTGACTGCAAAAGCCATGTGCCACATAAACCCTTGAGTATGGATCAAGATCTGATGCCAGGGTACAGCACTAATATTTTAGTTTAAAAGCTATTCACAAGGATTTTATTTTTAAATATTGGAAGGATATAGTCACTTACTGAATATTTTTTGATATACATGTGAATGTGAATGTGCCAAATAAAAACATAATTTACATCACAAATTTGACTAGACACTCACCAACTGCTTGAGATGTCATAAAAGTATATTAGATAACTTTTTTTAATAACAATTATTGTTACATTTCTTCCTCTGAACTGCGTTTCCCTGTGCATTAGCTCTGTATTTTTCAACTAGTATGTAATTCCTCAGTGAAAAATGTTTAAGAGCTCTGCTCTGTAATTATCTTCATCCTTGCAGCATTTTAAAAGAGGTCTTCTATTTTTCTCCTGGTGATTGAGCATCACATTTTCAAAAATGTGTTGGCCTATCATACAAAAGCGTTAACTCAGTAAATTCAGCAAATATAGTTTGGAGACTATGTAGCTGTAAATCTCCAAGAAAACAGGATTCAGAAACTGCAATGATTCTAGCATAAGTTTCAGTTAAGAAAATATTCCAAGTTAGGATTTGGTATGGAGGGAAATAGAGATGTTTTTCATCATTCTCTGTATTAATACAGAAGTGAGGAACTGGGACTAGCTCCAGATTGCTTTTAGGTGTTTGCAAAAGAGATGTCAAAAAGCACTTGAAGCTCTTAGTTCTATTTTTTTAAGAAACATATATCCCAATGACTTTAGATTTTAATGTATAATGGTATTTTTAAAGCTCC
This sequence comes from Buphagus erythrorhynchus, assembly GCA_013400855.1. Lineage (NCBI taxonomy): Eukaryota > Metazoa > Chordata > Aves > Passeriformes > Sturnidae > Buphagus > Buphagus erythrorhynchus. The sequence continues at coordinate 30,721 of VZTT01018381.1, read as the reverse complement.
GCAGTTAGCCTGAACTTCTTTCTTCAAAATAACAGTATATAATGAAAGCATATCTGTAAATATTCATAATTTTCCTGTTGAGGATTTGAAAGGCACTGCTATGATTTTAATAAAACATTAACTTCTGCTGATATTTAGAGTGGTTTGTCCCAGTTTCAGAATTTTTTCACTAGATTTTGCACGTGGGATTAGGAAAAATACAATATCTTTTAACTGAATTGCTATTATGATAGGATTTGCAATGAGCCTTTTAAGGCACTTCATTTTATAGATCACTATTAAATGTAATTAATTGCTTCCGTTGTGTATCTCCATGTGCATATGCGCATGAACTTAAACACGTTTATTTACATATGCATGTAAGTAAGTATTTACACTCTGGAAACATATACCTGGACAAGGGAGATAGAGCCACTGCAAAACATAGTTTTAAAATTCTGTTTTATAACATTGTCAAGATCCTAGATAGAAATACCATTTTCTGTCACTTTTTTTCTCCTACTGTTTCTATTTCCCTAACATTTCTTAAAGCATGAGTAAGGCAGTTGTGAGACACTTACATGATAACATATACACATGATGAAATCAAAGTTTAAGGCTCTTTGTACAGCTACATCTAACTTTAACAACTTCAGACTTTTATTTCCTTTGGCAATTTTCTACATGCCTCAGTTTCCTACTTTCTATGGCTATTTTCCTAAAAGCAATCAGAGTAAATTCCTCAGGTCATGGGAACAGTGAGACTGGCAGGTATAACTGCTCTCATTTCATCCATTTCAGTTAGTAAAAGCAGACATTTTAAAGGAGTGAAAATCAGGTTCATTTGTGATTTTCCTCCTCTGCTGAGAAGCATCTCTCAAGTCTCACTTGTGTGTCTGGGATGACATACGGAAAGATCACTTGCAGTATTTCAAATTCCCAGATACTCATAAATGGCTTTCTGAAAAAAACACTGTTAGTAAAGACTGCTACTCTCAGAGTTTGGCTAGATGAGGTCTAAAAGACATAAATACACAGGCAGAGATCACCCACACACTAGCAAAACTTAAGTTTGCCGTTACCTGGCTTGAGCAACTAGTACTGCCTTCACAGGGCCTTAACCTTTGCATTGTAAAAGTTGTGCATCAGGAAAATAAAAAAGCAGAACTATTAAGAGATGTGAGAGCCAGGACTGAAGTTCTGTCCTCAAAGCCTCATCCCTAGCCATGAAAATTCCTCCATTTCCCCTTCCTTTCGAATGGATATGAGGGGTATATTTCTTCCTAAGTCTTCCAGCAACCAGAACTAATGCTCTAAGAACTGACAAGACTGACAAATACCTGCTCCTATCTGTACCACCTCTGTACTGTACTTCAAGCTACCTCTGCAGACTTTTATTATCCCAAACATTGTAATATTAAAATTGCTGATACATTTTTTTAATGGAGTAATGGCTAAAATTCTGATAAATTACAGTGCGTGTTGTTTTTGATAATTTAACATAATGGATGCAGTCTTTTCACTAAAGTAGCAATTAAGTCATCACTGTTCCCTGGCCTACACAAATTTATTGTGTCTCAGTTTATTGCTCTTACCTTCAGAACCATTTTGCCACAAATCTGACGCCAAAGTCAGAAATCATGCAGAAAAAGATGGTAGAAAAAGAAAAGTCATTTACTGAAACTCTTTTTTTAGTATGTTCCACTAATATTAAAACAGTTGTAATTAGCTCTGCATCCAAAACACTGTTTCCCCCTCCAACCATTATTGCTGTAGGTACATGTCTGTTTCAGTCTATTTTTACTCTGAATAAGGAATATGCCCAAGGTCATACAGTCAGAATCATCTGTCTTTCAGGTGCTTTAGCTGCACTGCTTATCTTTTAATTCTTGGTTTGATTATGAGCAATATATATAAGATTCCCATATTAATGTCATCCTTGTCTCTTCTTTTTCACAGAAGCCAACGTACTGATGCAGAAACAACTTCCATTACAAATTATTCTTTTTCTGGTTGTGGTGGGGCTATTTCTTATTTTTTAAAATTTCATTACTCTTGCTGCTGTTATCAGTACTAAACTAGTGTATATCATAGAAGCATATTCTCACAGACTGACTTGGGTTGGAAGGCACCTTAAAGATCAGCTCATTCCAGTGCCTGTACTATGGACAGGAACATATTTCACTGGACCAGGTTGCTCAGAGCCCCATCCAAACCGGCCTAGAAAACTTCCAGGGTTGAGGCATCCACAGCTTCCCTAACAACCTATTTCAGTGTCTCACCACCCTCAGAGGAAAAATTTCTTCCCTAATATAAACCTGTCTCTTTCAGTTTGTCCTGTCACTACATGCTCTTGTAAACAGTCTCTCTCCATCTTTCTTGTAGGCTCCCTTCAGGTACTGGAAGGTCGCAATTAGGTCACTGCAAAGCCTTCTCTTCTCCAGGCTGAACAACCCCAATTCTCTCAGCCTCTCCTCACAGGAGAGCTGCTCCATCCCTCTGATCATCTTGTTGACTCTCCTCTGGACTGTCTCCAATAGGTTCCATATGTCCTTCCTGTGCTGGGACCCCAGAGCTGGATACAGCACTGCAGGTTGGGTCTCAGCAGAGCAGAGCAGAATCCCCTCTCTCCCCTGCTGCCCACGCTGCTTTGGATGCAGCCCAGGGCTCATTTGGCTTTCTGGGCAGCAAGTGCTCATGGCCATGTCGTGTCCAGCCTCTCATCTACTAGTGCCTCCAAATCCTCAGCAGAATCTGTTCATTCCTCAGCCTAGGTTGGTACCAGGGATTGCCTCAACCCAGGTGCAGCACCTTGCACTTGGTCTTGTCAAACCTCATGAGATTTCCATGGGCACACTCCTCAAGATTGTTCAGGTCTCTGTGGATAGCATCCCATCCTTCAGTGTGTCAACCGCATCATTCAGCTTGGTGTCATCAGCAAATTCGCTAAGGTTGCACCTGACCCCTTTGTCTATGTCATTAATGAAGCTATTAAATAACACTGGTCCCAATATGCACCCCTGACAGACACCACTTGTCACTGACATCCATCATGACTCTGAGACATTGGCCCCTGCCCTCTAGATGTGACTGTCAAACTACTTTCTTATCCATCAAATCCATCTCTCTCCAATTTAGTGAGAAGTATGTTGTAGGGCCTATGGCAAAGTCTTTACAGAAGTCCAGGCAAATGACACCTGTAGACCTTTCCTTGTCCACTGATGAAGTCACTCCATTGTAGAAGGCCACTAGGTTGGCCAGGCAGGACTTGTCTTTGGTGAAGCTGTGCTGGCTGTCCTGGATTGCTACCCTGTCCTCCATGTGCCTTAACATAGTTTCTAGGATGTTATATTTCATGACCTTCCCATGCACAGCAGCGAACCTGACGGTTTTCAGAGTCCTCTTTTCTCCTCTTTTAAAGATAGGTACAGTGTTTTCCTTTTTCCAGTCCCGTAGGACAACCAACGGCCATGACTTTTCGAATATCTTGGAGAGTACCTTGGGAGCTACCATCAGCAAGTTCCCTCAGGACCCATGGGTGCATCTCATTAGGTCCAATAGACTTGTGTAAGTTACTTTTTTCAGCAGATCAAAAAGGAGTCATCAGGCTTATATCTCAAGCCTCATATCTAACAAGCACAATTGTCAAATTCTTTCCTCCCAATTTAGCTAGAAATTTGAAAATTCCATAATTTCTGTTTAATATTCCTAAACTGATTAGGAATGGAAGCTAACATACCATAACCCTTTGCCTTGTGCCAGACCTTATGCATGGCCTTAGACAAAACACTTATTTTCCCTATTCGTTTTGAGTAGCGATAGTAGTGACAGAGGAAGTCAGAACTCTCAACAGTTTTACCACGGCTTTGCAAAATGCCTGCATGCATTGGCTTCCACAGGGCTTGCGCAGCAATCCAAAATTAGACACAGATCAAGTTTTCCCTAAATCTGCCTAAAAAGTTTGTGATTTCTCAAAGAAGTTAATATGAACACGTACTTCTGATAGGACCTCTAAGTTGTTACTCTAGATTTTAAGACTATTTGAGAAATGGGTGTTCATGTGCCCACCAGTGTATAACTCCATAAGAGAGCAGAGTCACAGAAATTGAAAAGTATCTATTTTGGTTACCTACACCAGTACCTATAAGTGGGCTCAAAGTGTTTCCATAATTTCTTTGATAAAGAAACCTTCCTCCATTCAGGAAGAAATGGAGAGAAAGATACCATCATGGACTTGAAGGGTCATGTGCTGGTTTTGCACATTTGACATTTGGTGAGGAAGGAAGAAGCCACTTCAATCATGGAAATGATTTTTCTGAGAGGATCTGCCAAGAGCTTCCTCCGTGTCTGACAAAAACCAACCAGTGATTAGTTTTGAGAATTGACGACAACCTGTTAAACCACTGAGAAAGCTGAACACACCTCTGTGAACACACATGTTAAAAACAAACAAGGCTGGGAAAAGCTCTCTTGCTTTCCAGCCTTTGGAAAGAGAAGTTCTCGTGCCCCTCTCCCGGGCAGGGCAGGGGAGGGGAGGCCACCGGGCCCCAGCCGGGGCTGGGCAGGCTGTGGCTGCTGACATCTCGCCGACATTGATCCCTGCCTGGTGCTGGCCTGGGCCGAGCCGGGGCCCACGAGCCCTGGCAGCAGCTCTGGGCCAGGCCAGGCCCCTCTGCTGTGGCTTGTGTGGCCTGGCAGTGGCTGGGCCAGGCCCCAGAGGCTGCAGGCAGGGGGACTGGGAGCCATCGACCCGCGGGTGATGCCGCCGTGTTCTAGCCTGGCTGCTAAAATCCTAGCCTTCCTCCCAGTGCAGCCATCAAAGAATTCTCCACCATAAACAGCTCTGGCCACCTGGCAGAGATCACATGACTATCTGCAGGCCTTGGGTGAGGTATTAACTATTTCACTGCATACATGAGACCTGACAACGTTGATTCTCAAGTGAGAGAAAAGGACAGAGTGAAGACATGTGGAGAAACAACATGAAGGCACCAAGGTCAGTAAGGAAAGAGTCAGGTCCCAGATGGGAGGAGAATGAGCCTCCTTCCTGGGCTGAAAGTCTCTTGTGAGACTATGCTGAAGATATGATTGATACATCAGACTCTTTTTCCCTGTAACCCATTGAAAAGCATGGGAGGTGGAGAGTTCAAATTGTAGACATGAGCAAAGGCATCCATGCTGAACAAGCAGATGTTGAAGTAGCTGTGATCCCATGAGAAGTTTGAACAGAGAGAGAGAAGACCCTTTGCCCCCAGGGAAGAAGAAGATCTCTCTATTCCCAGAGATGAAGATGATCTCAGAGATAGATGAAGAGAACCTTTTGTTTTGATCAGCTTATCCTTAAAATAGTACCCCCATAAGTTTGACGTGGCCCATAAATGCAGCTGTGGGAAGACTGAAAGAGTTGGGAGGGACTTCACGATTGCAGATTTCCGAGCAGCTGCTATTTGTGGAAATTAAAAGCCATGAGAGAACTGTTTTCTTGTGGAGAAGTCTCCATAGCATGACAAGAGAGACTTGTCTCCCTAAGTAAACTGAAGAAAAACTATTCTAGAGGTGATAAACTGACTGAAAGTGGGACAGAAAAGAGGGTGTGAGGGGAGGAGAAGTGTTCTGAAGGTTTTATTCTGATTCTTATTATTCTTTTAGTTCTGTTAATAAAGTTTTTCTTTATACCCTTTTGAAGTTCTAGCCTGCTTTGCCTTCCTCCTAATCCTATCTCACAGCAGGAAATGAGTAAATAATTCCAATGGGTGCACTGGCAATTTGGCCAGCACTAAACCCACCACATAAATTGGTGTGTTGGCCAGGAAAGCTCAAATTGGCGAACCAAAGCCACTACACAAAATTGGTGTTTCCGCCCAGTTTCATACTGAAACCGCCACAGGTCAGGACCTGTGCCGCCTTAGCAATCTGTATGCTGCTCAGTGGAGAGATATGTGAGCATAAGGACAATTCCAGCCATGCACTGCGGGTAAGAGCATGGACACACAGGTAAGGGCCGTGAAGTAGCCAGTACATTATCAACTGGCAGCTGAGCTTACCTTATTTGTGTAGCCATGCCCCAAGCTACCACTACAATAAACCATCTACTAAGAAAGCGTTAATATACAGCAGATGCCTAATTACATAGACTGAGTTACAACTGTCCTTCATTTTCATGTGAAAAATTGTGGTTTTTGAAAATCTTAGCTGAAGGCTTTGCAGAAATGGTATGCTGTCATATCAAAACCCAGTCACATCAGGTATCCTGGTCCTCAGTATAATACAAGACCCAGGGGGACTGATCAGTTTAAAAAGAGAAACCAGGCTGCCCCAGGCAAAAAAATAATTCAGAGCAACACTAATTCACACTACCAATTGGAATAAGACAGCAAGCTTTCTGCTCTATCAATAATCTTATTCTCTCTTCAGCTACCCTCCACCCCTACAGGGAGAAAAAAAAAGAAAGAAATCTACTTCTACCAGCTAACGCAGCTTCAGGTGATTATTTTTTGTTCCCCTAAACTCCAGTTTGGTTCAGAACATTTTTCCTACCACAAACAAAATTCTACATGTATATGCTATGTGAATAGGAAGCATTACAGGAAAGAAAATTTATTAGTCATCTCTTGCACAGGCATATTATCCTTCATTTCCAGCTAAAGAAGGTCCTATCCGATCAGCTCATTAAAGGGGTTAAATATGTTGTCTTTAATTCCTCTAGACCCAGCAAAAGCAATTCCAGATACCCTAGTATTTCATATGTCCAAAAACAACACCAGTTCAGGCATCAAGGAAGCTCAGTTCCTGCAATAAAATCACAGTGTTACACTAGGGGTCTTCCCTTTTCCCTACCCCCATTCCCCTTGCTGCAATCAACAACTAAATTGTTCTGACACTTCATCCATATAGTAAGGACCCCAGGGAGAGGGGATGTGTGCACTGTGTAGAGTGCATTGCGGAAGAGAGGACCTGGGTGGGCAGCAAGGGGTAGGGGGAAAGATAAAGGGTTCAAAAGTAAAGTCATCAAAAATAATGAGAATGTTCTGCCTGGCTTCCACTGTAGCAGAGGAGCAAAGTGCCCTTTCAAATAGGGTGTCCCAGTCCACCGTTGAAATATAACTGGTCACAGAAAGCTGCAAGCAAATTGCCTTGACAAGGCTGTTACTGTTGTTAAGAGTTCAAAGGTTTTGGACACTAGGTCAGCGGCTGCCAATCAAGCAGACAGAAAAAGCTGCTCATTGAGCCTGTGATTTCTATCTAGGCCGCTATTATCCCTGACTATTCCTGTACCTCAGCAGCTCCTCTGATTAAACTAGCCTCCCTTTTACATCTCTTTCAGAGTGAGATTCACACACTAATTAGTTGCCTGCTCTCCACTGGGATGTCAGACCCTCAGTCAATTTATCTCTATTTCAGCCTGCTCAGAGTGACTTCCCCAGTTATCAAAATTTAATCATGCCTTCAAAAATGTTGAAAAGTGGTCATTAGAGGCAAAAGGCCACAGGATACAATATTCATTTTTCTCTATCTTCCAGTCATCCAGCTGGCATCTATAATGGATATCCTGGGGGCTGTGAGAACACGTTGATTTATGCAACCTTGCTCTTGCTCTCACTGTGGTGCACCAGCCTGCTTTAAAGAACAGGTTTTAACAAGGTCTGAGGTGGGAGGACATTAATCATGGTAGCATTGTATGTGAAAAAGGGTGCTGTGTAGTCAGAAGAACCCCCTACAGCAGGGCAGTTAGATTTTTTTACCACATTCTCAGAGATAAAGGAGAGTTTGACAATTGATTAGACCTTTCTGTAACCTTGCAGTCCTGTGAAATGATGAGAGAGAGAAAGGGAGGGGAAAGAACAGTGAGAGGGGGAGGGAGAGAGAGAGAGAGAATGATTCTCACACTGACGGTCTTAAATGTGCAATAACTTTATGATTCTTGACTGAAACTGGCTATCAAAATCAGTCCCAACTCAATACAGTCTAAAAAAGAAGATCATTCTTTGAATAAGAGTCCTTTCAGCTGTACATGTCAGAGGCAATCATGGGCACCAGCAGCCTGCAGTGACTTCCCTGAATACTCTGTATTGCGCAGTGAAACCCTGATATAAATGGCATTGGATAACATCAATCCAAGCTGTAACATTCCAAAGTAGGTTTCAGCAAAATCAACAGTGATGAATTGAAATTTGTTGACAATAGGCTGGGGGGGTGAAGGGGAGCGGGGGAGGGTAGTGGTGGTGTGATTATTATTCTCTCTTTTTCTTCTTTGAAACTAGAGGAATGATTTCCAAACCTTGGTGAGCGCAACTGAATGCATACATTTGCATGTGATGAGCCAATGCAGAATATGAAGGCAAAATCTGAGTGTGCAAATCAGAGACTTGCTTTGCCCGTGGAGGGTTCCCTGGTGAGCAATGCATATGTAAATGAGTGTTGAAAGCTGGGCTCACCTAATTTCTTTACTCTACCATGACATCAGGTGTTCTTTTCCCTTGACCAACAGACACGAGTGGAAGGTCACAACTTAAGAGTGGCTGGAGCAGGGCACAGCATGTTCTGCTTACACCATACCCACTCTGTCAAAGTGCCTTAGTCCTTAACTGCAATCCCCCTGCTATTTCAGTCCTGAGCTTTACTCTCTATCAGATGCAATATTTGCCATTTTCCATTATCCTGTCCTGGGATCTCTCAAGCTGAAGAAGTCTCCGTAGCTCTCTCCCTCCCTCCTTACTCATACTTGAGACCCTGGGGGTAAATGTTCAGCACAGTATGCAGGCATTGAGCTGAACAACTCATTACTTTTATGGGGAGAAGAATGCAACTAATCCTCTTATCATGCTGAAAATTTAACCCTGGATGTCATAAGACACTGTTCTTTTCCACAGAGAGAATTAAAATGAACTGGAGAGAACATAGGAAAAAAAGCCTCAAAAGTACTTTCCAATCTTCCTTCTTGGCATTGGTGGACCAAAATCCATTTCTTGGCTGTGCCCAGCCCACCAGTTTACCTCAGTTTTCTGTTTCCAAAGCAGGTCGCTGCTAGCCACTTCAGAAAGTGCCTGTTAAGGGTAGTGTTAGATACTGATCTAGGTATTACAGGTCAGTAAAGTAAATGACATCAGATCTTTAAAATCTTTGGTGTCACAAAATGCAGGGCTAATTTTTTTTCAACTGTCCAAGGACATCTCTCCACAACACATTCTCCCTAGAGAATGTGAGGATGTTTCTCAGTCTGTGACTCAGTCTATGTGTTTCAAACATGCACTGCAGTACTAGATAACAACTTCTGCATTAGGCTGCTAACCTGTTTCTTGGTCTTTCCTGCTGCAGCAGGAAGGACATCAAGCACCAGCTATTCTTCAGCATACCAGCTACTCCAGGCAAGCAGTTAACTTGTCACTAAGCAGCCTGTGTCATGATACACCATGAGACATATTCAAAATATTTCGACTTGCAATTTACAAGGGTATATTGGAGATATGAACAGAAGAGTGCATGTGCCTAGCCACATTAATTTGAAACTAGATCCTTTAAATTCAGGGGCACTAGTTTACACAAACAAACTCCGTGTACATTAGCTGAATGTAGTCAGACGCAGTATTTGTCTTGGACTGTAGTAGACTGAGTGATACTGAAAGGTTGCTCAGTTTTCAAAAAAGGCTGGAGGAGTTCTGCCCTCAGCACCTTTGCAGAAACCAGCAGTGTTGGTCTGGAGAAAAAACCCTTAGTTTTCTGCTACAATTTTTGAGCTTCCAGTCAAACATACTCTACAGGCAGCAGGTATGTGGGACACCTCTCATAAAAGAGGAAAAATTATTTTTGAGGCAGCAAGAATGAATCTTGAATATAAGCGCCAAAAAATGAAGTGTAGGTGGGTTTTACTAAAAGACAGAGCTGTCTTGTTTCTCTCTTTGTTGACTCAAGATTATTCAAAGAATATTCATAAGTAAAAATATAATCTCTTTTTCTGGTCTTTTACAGGGTTAACAGTGTATGAAAAGGAAGGGAAATTTAAAATCCTGGAAAATATTGACTTCATGAGAGTAGTAGCCTGGTAGCTGCTAGTATTTTGGACAGCAGATATTTAACATCAACACCTCTCCATACTGTATGCCAACAGTATAGAAATAGAAGCATTAGTTATGCTTTCTTTGTGGTAGAAATGAGTGGAAGCACTAAATTACGGTTTTGTTCCATGTACGCTGTCTTTGTGGCACTGTTGGCAAGCATGAAAGCTGTAATTTTCATTAAAAGACTCATCCAGATATTTGGCAGCAATTATATNATAAATAAATAAATAAATAAAGTACATCACAAGGCAACAAGATAGTAATGACTATGGATGGTAGCAGCTCACTCTCTATTTTTATACCAGTAATGTAACAAAATAAAACCAAGTTAAGACCTACAGCAAAATCCATTTTTAAAAAAATATCCAGACTACATGGAGAACTTGAAATAGCAATACACTTACAGTATTGTAAAAACTCTGACTATAGCTGATAATAACATTGGAGGATGTGTGTGCATCTATTTGCCTGTGGGTCTGCATATATGTTTATGCACATATAATAGTCATTATATAGCTAGTTCATATAATGGTGGAACTGAAAACTGTCAGCTAAAAGCAGAGAAACTTATGATATATATATAAAGCACTTCCAACAAGCAAAGACTCATGCTCTATTTTTGCTACTTAAGGATCCAAGCTGACATAAATAAGTGCTTCAAGAGACACCATTTTTCAACTGGAAGATTCTTAGTAATGGACTATTAGTCAGATCAAATAAATAACAATAATAGTCATTTGCATACTGTTGCAGTACTATAGATATAGTGCACTTACCAAAGAAAAAAAAATTAAATACTAACATTTTTCAAAAGTCTTAATTCAAAGAAACTCATCCCAAGCCACATGACCCTGAGTCACTCCACAGCTCTGGAATTTCAGTCTGAAATTATCATTCAATCAAATACCTAACCCCAAGAAATTCACCTGAAACTGCAGTTAGCAACAAGTAAAGCCCTAGAATGTCCTCGCGGATACTGTGAAAAGGTTGGGAGGTCATGTACAGCTTTCAGGCTTTGAAAACTAAATTGTGAATTTTTATATTGCAAATTATAGGATAGACCAACACTGATATCCATAAAAAAAAAGAATTGTCAAAATAGTTCAAAATAAAAGCTTTCAGAAAGAACATCCATTATTTTTCACATATTGCACTCACTAGGAAAGTGTACATTCAAAATCCAGCCACTGTCCATTTCACAAAAAGCACTGAAGATTGTAAAGCAAAATATTTTTTTGTAAATATGAATGCAGAGATTTTTTTGGTTATGGAGTTTGAGAGGGAAATAATAATGTACTGTTATTTAATTTTTTTGAATCAGTGTCTTTACTCTTACTCACACATGGTAAAAAAGGTACACTATTAAGAGCCACTGTTAAATCCACTGAAACACCCGGACAATATGAATATTACTTGCCACAACAAAATGCATGTTTTCAAAATAAAATAACCTACATGTTCTAAAGTAACCCACATATAGCAAAATTATGACCCTGCTATATTTATACACATGGGTGCAGTTTTCACACACTGTTATAGTCTCATATTGTATATCTTTAAATCATGCTGCAAAAGTTTCTGTCTTCCCCTAATGTCGGCTCTAATTTAGGATGAACAACTACTCTCATAAAGAAAAAATGCTGCTGCTGCTGTTTATTAGGCTGCAGAAAGGTCTCACTGACTAATGTCCCAGGATTAAATGAATGTGGAATAATAAGACCTGATTTATTTGTGCTCCAGCAGGATAAAGCTGCCACTGATTTTACAAGAAACTATTCATCTGAGGGCTACTATAGCTAGTAAATAGTGGCTGTTGCTGAAATTAGTCTCTAGGCCTTCATACAATCTACAGAGTGAAGTAGCAATGCGGTAATAAAGCTATTGTGAGTACTTGGTGCATTTAAAAGGTCCCACTTTCATCCCAGTCTTAAGGGAGTCTAAAAGTCAGCTTTCAGAGTTTGCTGTCAGAATGTCTACTGGCCTTTGCCTACAATTTACATTTCTACAATGAGAATGATGAGAATTAAAAATGTATAGCTGATAAAAAAGGAGATGAAATCTCATGATTGTGGGAGTTGAGCTTCTGGGTTTTTTTCTTTTCACAGATTGGACTAATGTTTTCATTTCAGAATTATAGTGGGTACATAGGTCTCCATGCAGACCAGAAATTTTACTAAGACAGGTAAAGTGAATCCTTAATAACATAGCATTTTTAAGACTTCCTAAAAATTTTCTGATGTTTGCATTAAGATGATAATAAACTGAAGATGACCCAAATCACATTAAAAGAAAAAAATTAAATTGGCTGAACAGTAAGGAATTAACAGAGCCCTTTACAAAGGAGAAGTAATGGGAAATTATGTAAATAAAAATTTAAAAGGGAAAACCATACTTATACAGGACTGGGAGCATTATACCCTATTCCAGTAAAAGGCTGAAAAGTACTATGTCAGATAGACAACTGCACAGATACGAATAAATGGATGAGCCCTATGGAAAACCCCCATATTGAAAATAGAAGTGAAAGCCTTTTCATGAAATTTTTAAATCTCAACACATATTTTTTATTTAAAATTCATTACATTTTAATCTGTCAGGAATATTTCTTCCAGGCTAAAAATCAGATTATATTGCTAGAATAAATTTTGATTCTTTGTCTTGTATACATTCTCTGAATAAAATACAACACACAGGATTCTCCAAGTCCACAATTATGAAATCACTTCAGCTGGAATAAATGAACACGCATGGTACGTTAGAGTGTGGTAGCCCCCTTTCTTTCAAGGGACAACCTTGCTGGTGATACTGCTGTAGTAACGTTGGCATGATATACATTTGTGTGGAAATGAGTATGAGCGGCCTACACCACCTGAAACTCCAACATTAACTCTCACAGCTGATTCTGAAATATCAATATGACTGTTACACAAAGGGGTCACACAACCACAAACATTTGAACAAGTAGAACACATACATAGAACAAATACAATCTTAAAACTTATGGTTGAGAGATAACACCTTCTGAGAAGAATTCTGCCACTTCATTTTACCCTTCTTACTATTTTTGTTGCCTACTTCTGGACTGAATACAAAAGTATTTTTGGTTTGAAACGAAAATTTGGGCTGAGATTTCTTCAGGTAGAGAGCGTGTATTAGTGAATTATTCTAAGGTATTGAACAAGCTGAGATTGTCCTTTATCTCCAGTTCAGACATTGCTAGATAACACTTCTCACCTACAGTGTATTTCATTTCTTTGTATTGTAACTATAGTGACACATTTCACCCATAAAATATATTGCACTCAGCACTAGAGCTTTTTGTTTTCAAATGAAAGGTTATCAACTTTTTCTTTCATGCATAGCTTTATAATTGAGTGTTATGCCTCCCATCTTCAGCTGTCCTATCCCTGCGTTCAGGCATAGTAAGTCTTTACTATATATTAAAAATATTTCTCATAGTGTATACTTAACAGTGCCAAAAGCCCTACAGGTGAGGACTATTATGAAGACAATACTATAGGTTTAAGTTCCTTTTCAGGAGGGGAGGTGAGAGTGATCCATATACTTGAATGTCAGCACCCATGATAATCCTAGGAAAAATTACCACAGCCTCTAAGCTGAACATTTCGGTACAATTGAACCATTCATTTCCAGAAAACTAAGATTTTTCTAGGCTCTTAGGTACTAAAATTATTACCAAGCCAAATTTAAATTTCTAAAACTATAATCTGGTTTTATACTAAAAATAACAGCTTTATTTTTTTTTCTGCCATTTCTCTGACTTGAACATCTAGTTGTTGCAAATGAACAGGAAATACTCACTTTTGAGGAAGTGAAGAAATACAAGGAAAATACACAAAAAAATATGGAGGATAAACACCAAGGCATCCCAGGAAGGGAAAATAAAGTTAGCACACTGACTAAATCACATTGATATTTGGTGCAGTGCATGACAGCATATATTTTAATGGTGATTTCAATGCACACATTACACCAACAAAGTACCATAACAGCTGTTTAGAAATTCAGAAATAATAGCATGAATATAGCCTAAGTTTTAGCAACTGTTTTAAATCTTTCTAGCTGGGTACTTTTTTCCCCCTTACTTTTTTTCCAAGCATTTTTTTGTAAATTAAAACAAAAACGAAAACAAAACAAACAAAAAAAAAAACCACAAAACTAAAACTAAAACTAAAACTAAAACTACAACAAATCAAAACACCAAAAACAAACAAACAAACAAAAAACACAAAAACCAATCAAACTAAAAAACTCATCAAACAACTACTTCATCAAGAAAATTTTTCAGTTATAACTAGGTGATTTTGAATGAGTGTACCAGACAAACCAGGTATAAAACTGGGGGGCCTGGGGATGTGGGATGTGGTAGGTTGTCAAAGGAAACGCTTACAGTGCTGTTTTCAAAAACAACAAAGTGAAAAAATCTGAGGGATTCCTTGTTAGCTTTTGGCATTGGATTTTTACAAAAGATAATCACATTTACAGAAGCATGTATTTTCTCCATCATTCATAAGGTGCAATGATGGTTAGTGATCATCTTTGTTATCTTGTCAGATTAAAATGGCTGCTGAATTAGATGCTGCTCTTTTATTGAAACTGAAACGATAAATTAACTTCTTAAAACTCATGTGTAACTCTAGCTGTTCCCAAAGTAGAAGTAACACTCACCACAGTGTTTCATCAGTTTATCACCTGTGGTCATACTGAGCTCTGTTCAAGTTTTTGTGCCATATCTAATATCAAGATAAAGCCCTAGATCTAGGGAAAAAAAAGAGTGGCTGTATTAATTAAAGTTACTAATTACCAGGGGTAAAAAATCAAACTTCTTTTTCTCTGAATACCAAGGAACCCAGCAAGGAAGAGCATTGCTTTCCTGTCTATGCAAAGCCTTTCAGACAGAAAGGTTCAAAAACATGTTTTCTCAGACAAACCTCTTTCAGTAGTGATTCAAGCTGCTACTTGTTCACAATGTTTCTCTTATTTCTGTCTGTTTTTCTGAGAGGCTTTCTTTGCTCCTCAGTTTTTTCTTGTTCATTCCTATAAGCATACTTTGACTACACATTAAAAATAAACATGATGAACAATGTATGGATGTTCATACGTAAAGTTCAAATGTTTTTGTGGGACTAGATTTGCTAAAAATAGTGACAGATGGAGTTTGGAGTATAATCGGTTCTCGTATCTCAGAGAGTTCTTGATATTTCATACTACATTATCGCTGACTTCCATGCACAAACATATGAAGATTTCAGGAACAGTTTGTTGTATATATGCAGCACTCACAAAGCTTTAATATAAGAAACTAAGTTTATTAAATTTAATAAATCTTTTCCTCTGGTAAATATTGAAGGATAATAATGTAAGGAATTTGAGTTACAGTGGTTATGTAAAGAGGAAATTCAAGCCACAGCCCTGTTCTAACTGGATATCAGGGTTGTGCTTGTCTGCTGTCATCAAGCCCCTGGGTCATCCAGGAGTGCTTCAGTCAGTTACTGCATAGGTGTGAGAGCAGACAGTCATAAAGCATGCTAATAGACTCCACTTCCAGCTGCCTTTGTGGCAAGGAGTTCAAGAACCATTTGGATAATGCTCTCAGGCATTGTGACCCTTGGGGATGGTGCTATGCAGGGCCAGGAGTTGGACCTGATGATCCTTGGGGTGCCTTCCAACTCAGCATATTCTGTGATTCTGTGAAAATGTTTGACTAGCTGTTACAGGACTCTTCAGGAAAATTTTGGAATTTGGAAGATTCTCCCATCAACTGTGCGTAGGTCAGCTAATGCTCATTATTTATACACTTACATATGTTGATTTTTATCCTGGGTGGAGAGGCCAGCCACCCAGACAGCTCCAGCTGCATATCTGACCAAACTGCACCTAAATGAGACCCTAGTGAATTTCAAAAATATGTCCTGCAGATACAGAAATAGCACATAGGATGACCTTTTCTCCTACCTGTTTGTGCATGTTTCTGTTCTAGATAGCTTAAGATGATCAATAGCAATGAATGGATTGTGCATATGTGGGAGCTTTCACACAGAACCACTGACCACATGAGTATAAAAATTCGTCAGAATAGTTTAGAGAGTCCCAGCTAATCCAGCAAAGAAGGCATTGCAAAGCCCTCCTCAACCCAGACAACTGACCATTGGGTTCCAGGGCTTCAGTTCCCCATGGAACTACTAAACCTTGCAAAAGGAGGATAAAATTAGTTTTAAAAAAACAGTGTGGCCATGATTGACTGTGAAACAGAAAAAAAAACATATGCTGGAATTCTATCCTAGAATCTAGGAACTCATACTGAAAGATGGCAGCACTGAGCAGGTAACCATCAAGTCTAAAATATTTTTCCTGAGATTGTCCTTCCAGTACTATTCCTGTAGAATTTCTGCATAGGTAAAACTCTAAGCTAATCTTTTCTTTTCTGATAGATCCTGAAAATTAGATAGAGGAGCATTCATAACTCCATGAAAGTACCATAAAAACCTACAAGATTACTTCATCAGAACTTTCCAATGAATAGGCTTTTGACAAAATTTTCATTTGTCAAAATAATAGTCACTAATAGTTCTGGAAGGAATTATTTTGTTGCTCTTCAAATTAGTTATTTTTTCAACTTCTTTTTTTATTGTGAGAACAAAGTTAGATTTCTTCCTTCTATATTTATATCCACACTATTTTTCAAATTATTATAGACTAAGAACATGGTATTTTGTTAGCATTGAGTAGGAAGCTGTTCATCTTAAGTGAAATTCAAGTCATATTGAACTTAACAGAAAATCTCCTACAGAGAAGATTTCTCATCTCAACTCTTCATAGCATTGTCATATAAATTAAGAATGAGAAAATCAGTCTGGCAAAAAAAGCTACTGACAACAGATTTATGGAAATATCTGTTTAAGCTTCTAAAAGAATCTTCTTCCAATCAGTTTCAAACTTTGTTCTAGATTTTGGGGAGGGGTTGCTCATATTGTGGCAAACTTTTGGAGAAGAGTGTTTGTAGAAGATATCTGCAACTGATTTCCAACAGAAATCTGAACAATTTATTTTTTACTTTAAAAAGTTATAGTCATCAGTAATATTTAGTTGACTGTCTACTGTTGCAATCAATATCACAGTATTATTAAATACAACCTGGATATAAATTTCTATCTAATAAGGAAGAAAACAAAAACAAGCTGCTTTGCATTATGCAGGGACAAAGCAGGTCAAAGAAAATTCAAATTCTTACAGCTGTATGATCAAGGTCAAAGACAATGAAAGAAGAAAAAAGTAGCAATATGGATACTGTGAAACTATAGTATGATTAAAATCTCATTTTACATCAAGGAAATTGCTTGAACACAAATACAACCTCTTCTAGCTAACTTTTCACTCTGTAAACCTTTTAGATGTTCTTGGAATGTTTGATGAAATTTTCATCCCCTGTACAATAGCCTTTTGTAGCTTTTCTTATTAGTGTGGACCTGCAGCCTGCTGGCATTAAACATTAATCCTCTGCATAATGAAACTGTGAGAATGGATTTCTATGAAATTTCACACATTTGTTAGTCTGGTGAGGAAGATGCTCATTTTCATGTCTGGCTTTTCAAGGCTTTCTGATTTAAAAAAGCATCTCTAAACTAAGGATTGGTTGAAAACTGGGAATAGTTGCTTTTTCTCTTATGAGTGTTAATGTTTTGATTTGATATTTAATGAAAAAAAGTAAAATATTCAGTGGGAAATATTTGGATTCAAATTATGCACAACTCACTCTAGGCATAGCCGTGCCATATGACCAGCATTGTCCACGTATGCCCAGGTGATAATTCACAAGAACATCATAGCCCAGACCTGCTTTTCTTTGCATATGTACAAATCTAGAGTTTCTTAGATATAAAACCTAGCAGGATCTACACATGACCAGAGTCTCCAGGCTTAAGACAGCTGGGGGTAGGGGTGTGGCATATGCCAGATTTTAAGGATTTGACATTAGGAACATAGGGATGTGGATGAAGGTTGGCAAGTTGCAGTTATAATCACATGGGACGAAACATCAAATGAGACAATAAGGGAAATTGCAGACTAGGTGAAACTACATTTATTTCATTTGCTCTGTTTCAGGAGCCAGAGAGAATAAAAGCTCTTTTAGCAGACTCTACTCATGGATAGAGATGTCCTGGTGAATCTGTGGTTAAATCCTGTCAAGATGATGATACTGTCAGCCTGTCTTCTGAAGGCATTATCCAGTACCTCAGTAAGAGGTAAGAGCCATCCCTGAGATGAGTACTTTTGGCTTCAGCAAGCATTTTCCATGAGTCAAAGGGTATTCCAGAAATGAAGCAAAATCTGTTTCTCTGTGTTGAGGAGCACTTGCGTAATTTTTGTCACCAGTATCCTAAGTAACCTTTCCTGTAGGGAAAAAAAGGAGTCACTGGATTTGACATAACCGATGGAAATGGTGATTTTAGAATATAACATTAGCATACATATATCAACATTTTCTCCAGCTGGGTTTTAAGCATGTATCTAATCAGTTATACATGCCGTTACTTAATATTGGCACAGAGACCCAGTGCATTACAAATGCAAATATAGACATACATTTTATTAACTCCTGAGTGAATCTCAAAGTGTTGGTCCTGAGATGCTTTCTTTGAGAGAGATGGATGGTTTTTCAAGTTATTTCAGAAGTGTCTAGGGTAGAACAGCTCAAAGGAAAACTTTGCAAATGTCTAAGAGAAAAGATGTACAAGTGCTGTAATAAACTGAGATGTCCATGATGTTAGAGAGTTAACCTGCTGCTACACTGATTCTGAGTAGAGGTGAGGAAGTAGCAAGAATTGCATTTTTTCAAGATTGAATGGGATCTGCCAGTCACAGCTCCCTCTCTGAATTCTTTTGCATTTCTTATCATTGCTTAAAAAGACACTTTAAAACCAAGCTTCTAGAGTTAAAACAGCAGCCAAAAGATCCCTTCCTTTAGACAAGACAATAATAAAAAGAGCAAACTAGTTACGCACAGCAGTGTGAGGCAAGATGATGCCTTAAATTTTAGCTTTCATATTTCTCTGTATTGCCTTAGTATGTAGCTCAACTTCAAGTAAAGTGTTAGCAAGTTCTCTTGACAGTGTAGTTAGACAAAACAATCATTTTCCAGCATGAGAACCAAGGACACTATTATAGCTTCAGGCCCAAAAAGTATAAACAATAGCAAACTGAGGAGAGCAATCTGGGAGGATGGGACTTCATAACCTGAAGCTGTGGTTGGACAATTAACCTCAAAATGTAAATGGACCAAAACTTTAAAAAGTGTGCAAGCTCATGACATGCCGTCCATCTTGGGTACATCTTCCTGATTGCTTTGAAGATCTTTTAATGAATATCTGCTTTATTCCTTCAACTCTGTCTAGCCTCTGTTCCAGGTAGCCTCCCTAAGCATCAAAGACTGCCTAATGCATATGGAGTCCACTACACTTTCACTTTCAGATAGGGTAGTGATGACCTTTTGGATGGAATTCTCATGTCTTTCGGAGTTAAGAGTTTTAGGATGACCAGGTCTCAAATCATGGGCTGTTTCTCAGGTATTAAAGCTCAAGAGCTCCTGCTTCAAAGAAATTAAATTAAAATATGTAAAAGATGGAAAGAACACAAACACTACATAAAAGCACCAATTTTATGACTAATGCAATGTCTTTTGTTGTTCATAGTCTTTTGAGTTATAACTTCTTACTTATTATGCTTCATTCACTCCATGATCATTCAACACCACCTAGCTTGCTCCTAGACTCACTGTCATGTATTTTCCTATCAATGGTGCTCATTCATCCACACTTCTAAAATATTTCCTTTCCTCTTTTATTTATGAACAGTACAGTAGGATACTAAAATAAATAGATAAATAGATCATTTATTCAGCTTAGCTATTTTGCTCCTCAGCTATCAAAATATGTCTGTTAAGGGGAGATTTCATTAAGCAGCTTTCTGGACAAGCTCAAGGAGGAAAGACATGTCAAAAAAACTTTGTAGCAGAAAATCTGCAGAAAAAGTGTTTGGAATGGACAAAATAAGAAAGTGAAGCAGAAAAAGAAAGGTAAATAATATCAGAATTAAACCCTATGTTTTAAAATATCTTAATTTAACATTGCAGCATGTAGCTGATTGCTAAGTAACAGGAATGTAGCAGCACCTGTCTGCTAATGTCCGGAACTGCCACTGTTAAATCTGATTTCAGTCATTTAATAAGTATCAGAGAATCAGAGAGATACAGATATATTGCAGTTTTGGGGAATAAAAAGGTATTTATTGTCACGTGAAAACAACTAAATGGGTCAGTTTTCCAATTCTGGTTTCAAGTCACAATAAACATACTTTCAAAGTATCTCATTTTCCATGTTCCTTCACCCTGGTTACATAAGATTAGTGAACTTCAGATTATCATAGAAGAGTCACACCTGTATCACTTATATGAATCCTTTATTAAAATAAACAGATAAGTATTGGAGGGAGAGACCTTGTGGAGCGACTTTCTATGGACAGAATTATATAAAATGACAGACTGCAGATTTGACAAGACACTGGATATGTTCTGTAGAATTTCCCCACTAGCATGTGTAAATCTAGGTAGTTCACTATATTGGGTTTGCACGGACAAGCTTTGGTAGCAGGGCAGGACTTCAGGGGTGGCTTCTGTGAGAAGCTGCTGGAAGCTTCCTCCATGTCCTTTAGAGCCATTGCCAAGGAGGCTCAAAGAGAGACTCACTGCAGGCCAAGGCTGGGCCAATATCTCTGTGATAACGTATTTAAGAAGAACTGAAAAAAAGGGTCTTGGGCAGTTGTAATTGTGGCCAGAGAAGAGCAGGATGAGGATACGTGAGAGGAGCAGGTCTGCAGACTCCAAGGGAGGTGCTCCAGCAGGTGCTGGAGCTGAGATGCCCCTGCAGCCTGTAGCGAAGGCTGTGAAGCAGCTGTGCCCATGGAGGAGCCCCACACTGCAACAGGTGGATGCCTGAGAGGAGGCTGTAACCCTGTGGGAGGCCTGTGCTGGAGCAGGGTCCTGGCAGGGACCTGCAGACCTGGGGAGAGAGAAGTCCCTGCTGGAGCAGGTTTCCCTGTTGGACTTGCGATCCCATGGGGGACCCATGCTGCAGCAGCCCTTGCAGGACTGCAACCCACAAACAGGGACCTGCATTGGAGCAGTTCATGAAGAACTGTTGCCCGTGGAATGGACTCACATTGGAGGAGTTCATAGAGAGCTGTCTCCTGTGGGAGGGCCCCCACACTGGAGCAGGAGAAGGTCTCCTCTCCCTGAGCAGGGGGAGAAACTACATGTGATGAACTGACCACAACCCTCATTCCCTGTCTCTCTGCATCACTGGGGGTACAAGGTAGACCTGGGAAGGAGGGAGGGTGGGGAGAAAGAGTTTTTAAGGTCTGTTTTTGCTTCTCATTATCCTGCTCCAATTTTTTAGTAATAAATTTAATTAATACCTCTAATTCCAGCCTGTTCTGCCTGTGACAGTATTTGATGAGTAGTCTCCCTTATCCTTGTCTCAAGTGATGAACCCTCTGTTATATTTTCCTTCCCCTGTCCAGCCACAGATAGGAGTGAGAGAATGGCTTAGTAGGTGTCTTGCATCCAGAGAGGGTCAAGTCACTCCATTAACTAATGCTGAGGGCAAGAGGAAATGTTGCCATTTTAGTAATAAAATTATATAGATATTTTTTAAAAATATATAAGAGTATAAATTTTTTGTTAAAAATAGAGTCGAATCCATGTTTTATTAATTTGCTCTCCACAAAAATCATTTGTTTATGAAGATAGAGAGCATATTACAGGTCTCTAGAGAAAATGAAAAATACAAACCTAATAGATAAAACTGACAAAGTGTTGTTACACTGTATGGCACATCTAAGCAGTCATCAATACTTACAAATTAAAACTCATCATTTCCATACAACACAGAGATACATGAAGTTAAGCATATTGGCAGCGTGCCGTTCATACTGGTGCCAGAAAGGAAAATCTCAGCAGTTGCATGACTACAGAAAATCATATAAAAAGCTGCCAATATTCAGCTAATCAACCACTCTAAGCATATGTGTAGTCAGAAAAATTACTCATTAAAACAAAAGGTGCCAAAGAACACGTGCACAATAGGGATTTTTGCTCCAAATACAAATGATAAAATTGTCCAAATAACCATAAAGATTTGGTTCTTTTACAAAAAATTATTGTTACGCATAGGGCCAAGATTTGCAACACTATCAGGATGCTAGAAATGCCAGGAAACTCTGATTACTGGACTTCAAAGCATTTCTGAATTTCTGAGTGCATGCTTCATAGAGCATCCACAGCATGCATCCACATCTCAATCTAGATACGTACTTGTATAGGTTATAAGGAACATAATTCCACTTAATTTCTACTCAATGTGCTCAGGGTTTACATAGGGGCAATTACAAATCAAGTTCAATTTGATAATTTAAGGGGCTGTAACTGAGCTGCCCCTGAGCAAGCTCACCTCCCTACACAGGGACCAATTAACCCAATGCAAATACTGCTAGATTATTTTCGCATCTGAAGCTCCTATTGTCATACTATGGCACCATGCACTAGTATAGTAAGGTCTTATTTGCCCTTTTGTAGCTTAGTTGAACTTCATACTTGTTCAGTAGTGTAGATTTCACTTGCAGGTCTTAAAATCTAATTTACTTTTAAAGTGTGGCTTCTTCAGAGGGAAGGCTATTTCATTAGGCTAACAAAAGAGTAACACACAATAGCCACAAAAAGCACTTCACTTCAGCATATTGCAGCTCCCTCAGGTACTGCCCTCAAAAATCAGAGAATCATGGAATCACAGAATTATCAAAGTTGGAAGAGACCTTCAAGATCATTGAGTCCAACCATCCACCTGCCATTACCACAGCAACCCCTAAATCACTAAACCACGTCACCCAGTGACAGATACAGACTTCTGTTGAACATCTCCAAGGATGGTGACTCCACCTCCTCCCTGGGCAACCTATTCCAATGTCAGACCATGCTAAGAGTGAAGAAATTGTTCCTTGTAACTAATGTGCATTTCACCTTAGTTTCAGCCTAAGGCCGTTTCCTCTGGTCCTCTCACTGCAAGAACAGTAGTGGAGACTGGCCCCCACCTCACTACACCCTCCTTCCAGGGAGTTGTGGAGAGAGATGAGGTCCCCCCTGAGCTTCCTCTTCTCCAGACTAAACAAACCCAGATTCCTCAGCCGTAAGTCATTTCTAGTCCTTTCATGAGCATTGTTGCCCTTCTCTGGACACTCTCCAGCATCTCAAAGTCCTTTTAAAAGTGAGGGGCCCAGAACTGAATGTGGGATTCGACTTGTGGCCACCCCAGTGCTGAATAAAAGAGGTACAATCACTGCTGTGGTCCTGCTGGCCACACTATTCTTGATACAAGCCAGGATGCCACTGGCCTTCTTGGCCACCTGGACATGTTGATTCATGTTCAGCCAGCTGCCAGCCAGCACCCCCAAGTCCCCTTCTGCTGAACAGCTCTCCAGCCACTCCTCCCCCATCCTGCAACACTGCATGGGGTGGTTGTGACCCAAGTGCAGGACCTGTCACTTTGCCTTGAGAAACCTCAGGCAGTTGTTCCTCAGCCCACTGATCAAGCCTGTCAATATCTGTCTGTAGAAATTCCCTATCCTCAAGCAGATCAACACTCCCACCTAACTCGGTGTCATCTGAAAATTTACTGAGTGTCCACTCATTCCTCACATCCAAGTCATCAGTAAATGTTGTTCCTAATAGATTTTTTTCTATAAATACTAGAAAGTTTGGGTAAGTGCCATTCTTTATTCTTAAATGGGCTATTAAGTGTACTTACATGGCTTCAATAGAAAGAGATGGCCATTTATATTAACCAGATTTCTATCCCACCGTAGTTTATTACTTTTGACATTACTGGAAACCATGCAAGCTTTGTTCCCATGATCAGTGATTGCACAGTAACTGAACACTCAAAATGGCCCAATTTCTGCCATCAGCTTTGTCAGTTACATAGCTAACAGAGCCTATATTTGTATAGCTCTCTGTCTTCAAATATCTTATGTAGCGGCTTCTCACACTGAATTAAACACTACCCTAAAAGTCTAATCCTTATTTATTATAAGATCCTTTTCACCTCTGTTCATAAAATATGTACTCATTTAAATGTCCCTCTACTCCTTGTCAAAGTATAGAGGAGACTTAGCACAAATGAAAATCTATTCCTAAATACACAAAGAGATGAAGTGACTGCGTAATGTATTGAAATAATTTCCTCAACATTGCAGAAGAGATGCACATATATCCCCTTCTCCTTAGGTATCTATTGTTACCTGCACATGAACATTTCTTTGAATTCTGTTCTTCTTTAAAGGGCTTTCTCCAAACAGTTATCATATAGATCACAAATAATAGCTGAAAGAGACCACTAGCATGGTTTGTCCTCATGGACCCAGATAAATAAGGACAGTAGTGGAAAATCAATATCATCATTAGGTCAAGAGCACTTGATAGTGCAGAGCCAGAAAGAGTTTCTTGACCACCTTTATACAGAATAACTGAAGAGGTAGAAATTTCTGCCTCTGTGAAAATCCCAAGCCTTTGTGACAAAGTAAGTTACTATATAGTACACATTTCTACAGCCAGTGTTCTTTGGTCAGTGCATTTAAACCATGAAGTGCTTTTGCTGCTGATTTGGCTATTATGAGAAGAAAATTACCTGTAAAGACATTTTGAGTAGCTAAGCATTTTGCATACCTAATGGCAATGAAAGACATAAAGTGGCAAGAATTAAGTTTACTAAACTCAGTACTAGCAGGTTTATTTTCCATATCGCAGCAAGGAATTCATAATCTTCTAAACTAGAGGGAAATAAGTCTGTCAAGATAAACACTCACAGAATTTAGGATTTGCAGAATCAGATGGAAAATGTTGAAAAAAATTAGAATTACAAAGGCAAATAGCACAAAACTTCTTAACCTCCCCTCAGTGTTGTCAAGAAGGAAGCACACATGTGAAGGGAAGTATTATAAGTGTAGGTCTTGTTACTGAAATCATTTTTCCAGGAGCTGTAATGACAGCAGAGGGCAGACAGTCAGCCCAGAATCCTGCTTGCCATGCTGGTGCACAGCAGGACCAAATAAGTGGCACAAGGACTACAGTCCTCCCAGGCATCTCCTAGGGATGGACACTTCTAGAGAAGTGCTTCTCAGATGCATGATCCTATATATATTCATTACATATCTGTGCTCCTCTGCTGTTCTTCAAAGGAGCTGAGTCACTAGGCAGAGACAGTTCCTGCTGGACTTCATATAAGGATTGCTTGAGATTTCAGTCCTGTGCTCAAGGGAAGTATATAAGGAGGCCCGAATGCCTCCTCCTTCAGCTAGTGCTGTCAAACAAAACTTGTAGTAAGTTACATACATCACGAGCAGTGCTGTTCTCAGATGGCCACACAAAATGCCAAGGCCTCACACAATGCTGTCCAACAGGCTTTGATTTAACCTTTCAGTCTGCTCAGTAAGACACATGAACACATTGCTCAAGGAACAGTAACAACTCTTCCTACTTTGCATGAGGCAATTATTTCTTGTTATTGAATGAAAAAGGTAATTGAGGCATTAAAAGACTTTCTCCCACTGATATTATTTGAAAAACAACAAACCTTTTATTTTCTAGGTTTATTGAATTTTATATTTTAATCATATCATAGTAGCTGCTACAATATGCACAACACCACTTCTGGAGGACAGAGAAACACATATGATTTAAAGAGTTTTAGATTTGTATTGCTACTTTTATTTTTTATTTTCTTTCATGAACATCACTGCAGCTAAAGGTCTGTCAGCATTTCCATTAAAAAACTAAACTTTCAGCAGTTTGTAGCTCAACTGTAAAAATTCACTCTAGGCTGCATCTGGGCAAACAAATCCTTAATTGAGGAGTAAATCAGGATTCTTTTTTTCTTTTTTGGTTGGTTGGTTATTTTTTGTTTTATTTATTTCATGCATTTAAAAGGAGTTTTGGTTATTTCAAAGTTAAGTCAATAGAACTCTAGAAATAAAGATAAGCAATTTAAGCTGCATAAAAAACTTGCTTTCCAAAGAAAGTTTTGCAAACAAACTATAGTAAACCACAAAAAATATACCTTGGCATTTTAAAAACCTAGGATGATTATTAATTTTTAAGTATTTAAACATCAAAGTTCTATGAACACATTTACCCATTAAGGTGCACAACTGAACAATTGGCTAATTATCTGCTCATAAGGCATGACTATAAAACATTTTCAGATCTTTAATCAATGTAATGCTTTATGCAGCTTCCAAATTTCTTCATCCCATCTTCTGCCTGACTTAGATATTGAATTCAAATTCTATATAAACATCTCTACATGTATGGGAAAAGATGCAGGTGTGTAGGTGCACAGGGAATTACCCCTAGAGTTTTCAAAAGGATAAAGTTACCTCATATCATTTGCAGTTGCTATACGTCACATATGTAGTACCTGCGGGCAGACCTCTGAGCTACTTACAGCCATCGTGTGGTTGCATTCAAAGCAATTCAGCTTTTCCATTAAATGTACTTTGTGAAACAGATAGGCAAACTGACAGTACGATAAACACGACCCTAAGGACTGTTGGTCTAGCTCAGACAAATGTGGGATCCAAAGTGATACAAAGCTGGAGACACAAAGCTGGAGAAGACCAAAAAAGTGTTTAAAAATCCCTCAGGCAAAGAGGAGAAACACATGAGCACCAATGGTAGAAATCTCTGAACAACAGTGGGGTAATTAAGAGGGAAAATATCTTATGCTTTCTCATCATTACCCAGACTAAAACAAAAAAGAAGTACAGAGAGGTAGTATAAACAGCTGTGGAAAGCTGTTTTGCACTTCTACATATGTTCTTATCACAGGATAAGGAAAAGATTTTCACTGAAACTGAGATCAAAGATGGTAAGTAGACGTGGGCATGTGCAACCTCTTCTTAAAGGGTGTGTACCACAGGTCTTCTGAGCCAGAAACTATTTTCAAGGTAATCAATCAAAGTAGACAGGTTAAAAATGACAGCTGCTGAAGTACTAGCATTCAGATTTACAAGCAGTAGTTGTGTAAGAGGACCTTAGTGAACAACATTTAAGAGAGCCCAGTGAGCTGTTTAAACTGAGCTGATGGATTTGCAACACATGCTGTTTCACACACAGCCTAGGTTATATGAAATAATTCCCCAAACAGCAGATCTGAGCACAGATTGTCATGAAATTAAATGAGCATGGGAGACATATAGCCGTACGTTTTGTAACTCAAGTTACTCCTGGTATGAATCGACATAGAGGTAACCAGGGCAACCACCAAGCTACAGCTGAAATACAAAGAGTAGATTTGTTTCACTGCCTTGCTAACAATACTGGGCAGCAGAGAAACACGGGGATATAGGCTCTGGCTCTGTTAGGGTTAGTTCATCCTAGTGCCCTGGGATGGGGCAGCTGGGGATGGAGTCTGCTGCCCACCCTGATGTATCAAAGGGCTTCATGAGGAAACTATTCAAATATTCCCTCCTCACCAAATCTTTCACTTTCAACTCTTTTCTCCCAACACTCACACATGTGTTTCACCCAAACACATACACATGGCCTATATGCATGTAATGTCCATTCT
>VZTT01018379.1:8464-37795 GCA_013400855.1 Buphagus erythrorhynchus | reverse complement strand
GCTTTACCGTCCCCTCTGTAATCCCCCCTGACTGACAGTTGCACAGAAAGGCTTTTGCAATGCGTTTCTATTTTCACTATTTTCAACTAATATATTTAGCCTGGAAAAACAGGCTTCATACTCATGCATTCACGTTACCTCAAAATAAATCCATTCATTCCATTCAAATCCACCCATAAATCCCTCAGCTTTTTTTTTCTTTTTTTAAACACAAAACTGAAAGCTTTGCCTTGTAATAAAAGAACTCGTGGGTAAATTTGGGTTGTAAGCTATCCTGAGTAGAAGGGAAACACAGACTATGTTTAACCTTCTCAGACTGACAGCCCCTGTGTTATGCTACATCTTTTATCAGTCCTCCCTACAAAGCCACTGATTGCAACCATTCTGACAGTGCCTATTACCTTGGTCCAGACAGCAAATCTGAGGACAACTCTAAGCTCTAGCACTTCACAATCATGAAGTGTGTTCAGGAAGAGTCAAAATAGCTTGCCGAATCCTTCCAATACTCCACAAGTTTTATAAGGCAAGACTTCTCTCTACAAAAGCCAGAAAAATTTACTCAAATTTTCCTCAAAAAATACTGCCAGGAAACTAAGCAGACATGGAATAAGCTTTACAGAAGAAAATACTTTGGGGAGAAAACCATGATAAAGGCCTGTAAAGCCAGAAGCGGCCAGAAAGAGCACTGATTGTTCATCACCTCTTCCAACACAGGAGTCAGAGTGAAGCAAGCACATAACAGGTCCAAACAAGTAATAAAGGAGTGATTCTTCAACACTTCACACAGCAGTATGCGATGAATGCTCAACATCCATACACAGGTTCAGGGAAAGGTGAACAGGTTCATGAAAGAAAGTGCCAGAGAAGTCAATTCTGACCTGACAGACCCAAACAGAGATGGTTTAAGGCTTGAGGAAGCCTACAAGAGGAAATACAATGTGTCATCTTTCCTCTTACATTGCTTAATCTACACCTCTTTTTGGCAAACATTCTGGACACTTAGCTAGGCAGCACACAGCACAGGACTATCACGGCTGCGCCATACACAGCACCAAAACATAGGTGGCAGCTTCCCTTTGAATTACTTTTAGAACCATAGAATGGTTAGGGTTGGAAGGGACCTCAAAGATCATCTATTTCCACATCCCTCCCTCCACCCCCCCAAGTATGGGCAGGGACACCTCACACTAGACCAGGTGGCTCAAAGTCCCACCCAACCTGGCACTGAACATTTCCAGGGATGGGGCACCCACAACTTCTCTGGGCATCTTGTTCCAGGGCCTCATATTCTCACAGAAAGGGTGAGCTCCTATTCTAAGGCTTAAAAAAACTGACTCTTTTCACTCATGAAAGCTACTCTTGGTTTTAATATTTTCTCTAATAGTGACATAAGATTTTCTCAAAAAGGCAAAACTCTATATAGAGTAATTGGAGTTGGGAGGTAGAGGGGAAGAAGAAAGAGCCATATGCTAATATTGAATTGTGATATCAATTTCAGCCAAAGATAGAACCAAAGCTTTTACAAACCAATAAAAAAAAATACAGCAAAATAGTACCCTATAATACTAGGAAATAGATCACAGTGAATCACATGAACCACACAGCTGCTCTCATGGATTTAGTAATCCAGCCTGAGATACTAACATCAAATGGAAAACTGCTAGAGTGAATTAATTTATAAATTGTACCTTTGGTTGACAATGAGTGAACCTGCATCAGAACTCCAAAAAGAGATTTGACATGGAGAAATGGTAGTGTACAAGAAACAGTGATAAAGGCAATTCTGTAATAGTTGAGAAGTTAATGGTATTTAATTCCAAAATTTCAACTAGAACTCAAAACAGAGTTGACTTTTCTTTCTTTTTAATAGCTCCTTTTCAAATAATTAATGAAAAAATTTGGGGTGGGGAAAGAGAAACTTATTTCTAACCTTTTCCATAGAAGGGTTCTTATTATGACATAGCTTTAAGACCTCAAATTAAAGGCAAAACTGACATGTAATGTTACAGAAAAGTAAGAAATGTGATGGCATGCAACATATCCAAAAAACAGAAAGGAAGAGGAAAAACATAACTGGAATACAGCATAAAATCATATAGGTTTAACCAAAAAAGTCTTTTTATAAAAGAGATACAAGAAGACAGTAGGTCAAAAACACTTCACTACACTGAAAAATAGATCACTGTACCAGAACCAGAGAGAAAGAAACTAAAGCCACCTATACCAGGAACCAAAAAAAAAAAAAAAAAAAAAAATCTGTTTTATTTATTACATTCCCAACCAGTTTGAAATAAGGTATCAGAATACACATGCAGTCACGCTTCGCGCTAGCAGAACTGGACTGGATATCTGTGCAAAGCTGTGGGGTCCTAGGCTGCAACCTCATGTGGCTTTGGTGCCATCACACTCACTGGTATCACCCACTTGCCTAAAAGACTGACTCAGCTGTGAATATTCAGCCATTAAGTATCATTTAGCTTCAAGGGGTGAAATTTTGGCTCACCTGGGAGAGAGAGGGAAGAGATGAGACACCCCCTTGTTCAGGAGTTACCACTCAGCCCCAGGCATGGTGCTACCCCAAATACTCATACTGGGAAAAAATGAGTTTCCAAGAAAGAACAGGAACTGCAAACAAGAGTTCATACTCAAACATCCAGCAGCATGATATCTTGCTGCCAGCACTGCAGCTGTAATCCCAGCCACCACCAGAAAAAGGACTCCTGACCAGAGAAAGATGAAGGATGAACAAAGGAGAGAACTGATGCACACTATCTTGTTCTGCTGACCTTGGTGTATGTTCTGTATGCATCGGGATTGAGTTCCATACGATGCAGCAGCTTCACATACAGCAACACTCACGCTTTGGTTTTCTCTTTTAAGAATCAACTGCATCACTCACTGACCAGCTACGTGTTGCAAAATCAATCTTTCCATGCTTTTAACAGATTTTGTTTGGCACATTACATGAATGAGATGGAAGCAGAGCATATCCATATGTTCTGTGCAGACAGACTCTTAGTTTCAACAGAACATGCAATGAAAGCCAACACTCAGAAATGCATACAAACACATCATTAAAATAGAGAACACACCTGCTTTAGGCAGACAAGCCCAAATAGCTTCCTAGCTAATGCCACAAATTGTCTTCAGGGACACTTCTGACAGCATCCTCTCCCACTTCACAGTAAAAACAATATCCTGCTTGTAGGATACCTACTTGGCAAGGTGCAACCTGTATTCATCTGCTGGGTGCAGCACAAGCAAGGCAATATGAACCAAATACAGTGGCAGTATGTTGTAGCTGTAATGAGGCCCTTTTATTCAGGCAACATTTGTTGCTCCAGTATCACTTAAGAACTACTATAAACTTCAAACTGAAACAACAAAACATCTTTTTTTCGCAATATACTAATACATGCAAAGGTGTGCCTATTTGTCTTGGTTGCATTTAAACAGTGGTAGTTAAATGGGTTTAGAGTGGCTCTCGACTGACACACAGACTCTTTAGCCAGGGCAACCCAGATCTTGTTATTCTTTCTCACCCTAATTCTCTACCATTACATCTAGCAACCAACTTATATCCCTCCAAAATTATCTTAAACCAACAGAGAGTGGCACAGCATATAGTAGACTACTGCAATGGCAGGAAAAATGCACATTTTAATAAAAACATAAGGGGGTTTTAAACAAAAAAAAATTGTCCTTGAACTAATTCATGCAAACTTTTGATAGCCATCATGCCCAGTGAACTAAACCTAGCGTTTGTCACAACCTAATAAAATCATTTTACTGGTGAAAACATGACAGAGAGTGTCAGCAAATACAGAGCTTTTAGCAAGTAGAAGGATAATCACTCAGTGACTTTATAGTTGCATTCATTATATGACACAAGAAATACCTGTACTGAGAGAGATGCAACAGAACTTAAAATGCTGCCAGCTTCTTCCTATACCCTAAAGAATTCTCTTCTTTAGTGGTTTGCTACTGATCAGGTGACTAAACAAAAGATGTTGCCTAAACAGGGCATCACCAGAAGTGAATTACTTTATCACACCAGCATACAGCAGCTTCATTAATTTCATTCATGCACTGAGTGTAGGACTGTTCCACATACACCAGAATATATCCTATGGACTGTTAGTGACACAACATATCATCCTCACATACTGTGCCAAGACTCTGACAATGAAACTTTGGTGAAAGTTTCAATATGGGGAATCTGTTCCACCCTGGGTTTGAAAACCAAACTCTTCTTGGATACCCACAAGTTATTTCTCAACAACTCAAAAAACCACTAAGTCTTTCTCCAGCAGAAAAAAAAAAAAAAAAAAGTGGTAAAATCAAAAGCAAAAAGCAGAGAAAACCAGATGATCCCAGTTTTCGTTTTTTTCAGCCCGTTAAGGCTTTTTTTTCAAACTAAGCACACTTTAAGACATGCTGGACAAGACATTTTAAATTGTACTCAAACAGGAGTTTGCAACTTCTATAGTCATGGTAGATCTGTTCACCAAAAAATTGTTTTGCCTCATTGATGCAAATAACAGCTTTGCCTAGGCACAGTAGGGTTTTGGCAAGAATGAAAGCATAGTGGTATCTGGTCATTGAAAGTTGCAGTTGAGAAAAATCTACAAACAAGGCCTTTGTCCCTCCTGCCATACAGTGATTGGCTTTACAGGGAATCAGTCCCCTTCACCATGTGCTCCCTCTGAGCACAAAGGGTGACTGCTGCAGAAACAAAGCACCCATGGGCACACCGCAGCATTTGTCCCCTTCTGCAGCTAGGCGGCAACAGGAACGGGGGTGGGAGAACAATTGCCATTTCAGCTTCAGGCTGGTCCAGCACCCCAGCTCACTCTCTTGGTAAGGAGGACAACACGACCTCAAAAGATCCACTGGATCCCAGACAGCACAAAGAGATGTACAGTTGGTTACTGCCAACTCACTTTTACTAAAAACTGAGGTAAAGCTCTCCCACACCACCAGAGTGACTTGTCCCAGCCATGTACCATCAACATCTTGCAAACAGAAGGCAAGGCATGAGGATGCCTGTGCCTCAACCACTGCAATAGAACTTTAGAAGCTCAGCAGCTTCAGCCAGTATAATGGGCTGCAAATTGGAAAAACAGGACCCAGTCTGCCATCTCTGCTGCAAAGTTACTGCAAAACACAAGGGCAGAAAGATGCAGGGGGTGGGGGACAGACAGCAGAAAATGGCACAGCTATGACCAGGAGAGCTCCTCTATCTGAGACCTGACTGGTGCATTGTGAGACCTCCCACATGCTCCTCACTAGACTGGCTGCAGACCCCACTTAGAGATGTGTATTTCCTCACACCCATTGACAGCTCCAAAGAGAAGCCCAGAAGATATCTTACTGCTGCTACTAACAGATACAGATGTTTTCACTAAATCAGTGCAACCACAGAGGAAATACATTTCCCAGAATTTTCCAGCTCACACAACTATGCTGAATTTGTTGTGTGGTTTCTTTATAATACCACTATTCTAACACACATTTTACAGAATTTTTACTCAAAACAAGTCTTTAAAACACTACCATTTTGCTTACAGAAGTATAATAGCACTGAACATAAAATAGTTCCAATGTTAGCTATGGAGTCATTGACAAGATTACAAGAACCAGATTTTTTTTTGTTTAAGGGAAACAATTTAATTTTGTTTTATTGTACAAGTGGAATACATATTGCAGCTTAATCCATAGCAGAAATAGGAAATTGTTTCAGTCTCCAGAGGCAAAAACTCTAGAAGTTGTGGAAATTATGGAATTTGGACTCAGTCTGTAGTTCATGATGTCTGGCTGAAGACCACCTCTTTAGTCTTATTCTTCCCATTGTCCATCTCACTCCTCTCTCCAGCACCCCTGGTTCCCTTTTTTCTCATCTCTGAATCACAGAACAGGTGAAGTTGGAAGTGAGGTCTCCTGATCCAACCTCCCTGCACCTGTACCATACTACCTGCCCCTTGCCAGAAAACCTTCCAGGTCCATAGCACAAGTGAGGAAAACTACAGGTGATGAGGGGATCTCACCATGTGCTCTGGCTGTATCTGAGCATATTCTGGGAGGCATGCCAGGGCACCAGAGAAACTGCAAACAGCAGGCTGAACCAGCACTCCCCATCCCTGGCACACTAGTGTACCACCTGGCAGCAAATGACACCATGCAAGGCGCGGGTTTAGGCACAGCTCTGGGGAATTACAGGTGCCACACAGGGGGGAGCCAGTTGCAAGACTGCGCTTGGCACCATGGATTTAAGGAATATAAGGCTCTTTAATCATTGATAGAACATTGGACAAAAGAGAGTGAATGCTACAAGAGAGGACAGTGAGGTGTGGTATAGGACATAGGGTTGCGCTGCTTGTAAAAACAAAAGTCTTAAAAAAAAAAAACATTTAACTCCTTACAAAAGGGTATGTCCTTTGAAAGGTTTTACTCCCACCCTCACATCTCCTTAATCCAGTTTTCCAAGCAGAACACATTTGAAGTAAAACTTACTAAAAGGCAGCTTCCTACTATTGCACTTTTCCAGTTTACCTAACTTCATTATTACTATGAAGTAATTCACAATCGAATTCAAACAATTTTCATAAGAGCAGACATAGGAACACTCATGGACAAATTAATGAGCCTTTTCCCTTGTAGAGTCTTGGAATTTCAGTTGTAATGTTAATGCAGTCACAGTAACACACAGTTTACACCAGCACTATCACAAGATGAAACTTCAAGGTGTCAAAAATTCAAAGCTGTCTGAAAGAGGAAGTGTTTCTGCTTCACAGAGAGGTAACCTCAGAACAGTCACCCATATTTCCACCTGTATTATCTTTCACCTACTGACACTTCAAAGCAGTGCTTCTTCATTTCATTATTTTCATGCATTTAACTATTCTCTTTGTCTACATGGCATCACTGAATTCTTATGAATAATCAATTTTTCCTCATACTGAGATTTTTCTGTGCCACTATACAGTTGGGTGGGATTTTTTTTGTTTTGTGTGATTTTGAGTGAGTTTTTTGTTTGGTTAAACTTTTTTATTAGGGATTCCTTTCGTACCAAACTAATTAATCAAGCTTAAAAAAAAATTAAAAAAAAAAAAACATCATTCCCATGCTTGTGTCAGTTAACACAAACTCAATAGCTGAAAGACCATGAACTGGTAGATAAAGGAAACCCTTACAAGAGGCACAAACTGGTAGATACCTCCTAAAACCCTCAAGCCATTTGTGGAGAAAATGCGCTACCCCAGTGGCTGATCCACCTTGTAAGTACCATATTTCTCCTGCATCCTAAAAGTAACTATTCTCTATTTCAGTTATGCCAAACTTCACATCAGCCACTTTTCTGCTGTATAGTAACCAAGGGGAAGGATTTTCTAAACTGGATTGTAAATAAGGCTGGGTGAATCGAATAACATCTGTGAAAGTGGTACATAACCACTTAACAGCCTCTCTTCCAAGAGATTTTTAAGTGGACAATCTCCTCTTAAAGCTTTGAGTCCTGTATTTGCAAAACAGATGCATGAAGGGATGAAAATCCCATAAGTGGTTTGCATTTGTAATGTCTGACACAATTTAGTCATTTGGAAGCACCCTACAATGTGTGCGTGCGTGTATGTGGAAGATTGCACGCAATCTTTCACAATAAGGCCCTGATGCTGAACCTGTAACATTACTTTAAACACCAAAAATAATCTACTGTCCTCCTGCTGCATTAAATAGGTGAAAAACAGGCTAGAAACATACAGATGCAAACACTGTCCTAAAAACAATGGTTGCAATAATTTTTACACCTGTTTTTTAATGCAATATACTCCCCTCCCCAGTTTCTATTTCTAGGGTCACCTAGATATTTTCTTATTTTTCTTCTACTTACTGCTCCACTTTCAAACAGCATTAAGTTTAAAGGCACTCATCAAGCATCCTCTTAGTGCTCAGATTTTTTGGCAAATCAACATCAGGAATGTAAGTAATGAGAAGTAAACACAAGATTTCATGTGGAACTGTGACTACCATTACACTTGAAGAACGGGGTAGAAAGAAGAATTAGGTTACATTTCATGATCATTGTAAAATTTTCAACTTTTTTCTGGTCCCTGAAATACCGATTTGGAAGAAACCAGGACACTTATTCCTAGCATTTACATTGATTTTTAAAATGTCATCTGATGAGGATAAGAGCTGTTTGAAACTGGAAGGTGCAAAAACTTAGCAGCAGATGTTTGCCCATTAATAAAAAGATATTAATCCAATCTAGAATTATCAAAAGTTTTATTTAAATGCAGTTTTTTTGTTTATTTTGACCAACTTCAAGTTGTCTGAGCAGCCTCTCTCCTGGATGCATACTGTATCTCATGGATTACAGAGCCTTACTTCCAAGCTACCTAAAGAGATCAAATAACCTCTTCAAGTCCTCAGACTGGACTTCTGCAAGTCAATCTGCCACATGGTCAGTACTGTGTAGCAATCTCCAGTCAGTGATTGATTTTTCAAACTTCCAAATCATAAGAAATTGTTCACTGAGCCCAAAGTACTTGGAAACATAAATTCAGAAGTAATACTTTGGTGTGGTACTTTGCAGGGGAAGACAGAACCTGCAACCAGGTTGAAGCTCTTTAACCCCTGAGAGTGCCCCTATTTGTTAACTTTATGGAAATAGACTTTTAAGACAGTGATTTATGGAAGCTTGTTTGATCACTCTTTATTCTTTTCTTACAGGCACTGTAGTGACCTTATTTACACTCGAGTTAATCATTAGGTCCTTACATGAGGTGGGGAATGGTGGGGGAAGGGAAGAGAAGAGGGGGCAGAGGCAGAAGGAGGAGGGTTTATTTTCTAAATTAAAGGCATTAGTGATATTGAAACAGCAAAGAAAGTGTCTCACACATTAATCTCTGTTTATGCAGACTTGGCTGCACATCCCCAAACTGAGACCACTAATGAGACTGACACCTTCCCCACGTTCTCTGTACCAAAACTTCCAGGAAACCCACCAACTCCAGCAGTGCCCTCTGCACCAGTAAGAGAGACTCGTAACTAGAAAATTGTGAACAACTTATTTGCAAGCTGTCATCACAGAAGCCACCAAGCACTCCTGTCTTCTGCTTACCATTAACTGGAAAAGACTGAGGGCTCTCCATACAAGGGCTAAAACAATTAAACTAAAAAAAAATAAAAATGGTTCTTGCTGACTTTTGTCACATCTACAAGCATCTTCCTTACGATGAGGGGGAAAAGGTCCAAACACCTCTGAAAACTGCTGTAAAACAGCCAGGAGACAAGTAAGTTATGTCAAGTGACAAGTTATCCAAGTAAGACCAACGTAACAGAATATAGTCTAGGGAAGATCACATTAACAGGAAAATACAAGGAATAAAGGGAAGTACAGCCAAAAGAGTAAAGTTGATGAGAAATTACTACTGAAAGTTTTCATTGTAGACATTCACCCCAAAGCAACCATTTAAGAGACCTTTAGACAGCCTCACTGCTTCAACTGCAGCAAGCACAAAAGATTTCTTTGCATTGTTTTCCTCTTAATATTTATTTCAAATCGATAGAAGCAGCACTATCTCAAAAGCAAGCAATCCACAGGAGAACATTACAAGCATATGATCAAGAGGGCAACATAGAAGTCATCCCAAAGTTACTCTCTCTAGATATCCCATCTCACTCATGTGAAATATGAAAGACATTTATTTTAGCCCAATGTTTTCAATTCTAAGAGATATAAAACTGTCATCAACCTCTTGGACTGCAGACACTAAACTTCAACTGCTATTACCCGTCTCATGCACACACGCTAATCCTGCTGAAAAGATGCTGCAATGAGAGCCACAGAAACCAAAAGCATGTATTTACCTGCAAGCCAGAGCTAACAGGAGCTCCTCAATCCCTGCTCCCACACAGTAAACTGCTCCGGCTTGGAGAGCTTATGGATAGAGGGCACAGGGCAGACCCCCACCCACCTCCATGCCAAAACCCCCAGCAAGGGAAGCCTTTAGAGATAACTGCACAGCAAAACTTCCTGGCAAAGCAAAACTCAACTTGAAAAACAAACAACCCATCCCACCTAGAGGCAAAAATCAACCTTGAGTCCATTTTATCTGGAGTTGGGCTTCCATCAGCCCATGCATACATCTCATCACCAAGTCTCTGCCCATCTGGTTTATTGTTGCAAAGAACTTCACAGCAGCACAGAGAATTACACTTCCAAAGGAATAAAAATGAAAGTACAAGCACAGAATTCAATCACATGCAATATAATGTTAATCACAGTATTTACACAGTGACTGCAGGTAACAAAAGCACTGTCCCCTTCAAAGCATACCTCCTAAGGTGACTGCTTCCATGCCTTGTCAGCTGTAAGAGATTATGGCCCTACCATGAGGAAAATAAGTCAACATCTTTGCAGCAAGAATAAATTTTATATTCGTTATTGGTCTTTGCTGGCCCTAAAAATAAATACAACAGGTCAAGCACAAAGTTATTTAATTTTCCAAAAGTAGCAACAGTGCACTCTACATTACTTGTTTGTGTGTCTAGCGCATGAACCTTGTGCACTTGACAGCTCCACGTGCTTAATATGAAGCAACCCCTCCCACCCTACAGCCACCACACAATTAAGAGCTTGCCTTTTAAAAGTTACAAGGCTTTTGTGGCTGAAGGAGTAGTTCATTAGTCACAAGAGCTCCTTTTCTTGAATTCAGGCAATTAACACTCTGTTGCCTGTTCCCACAGTTGAAACAAAAAGAAACATTGCAAAACAGCCTGCCACTTGTCTCCCAAGAAGAAATGGGGTGATTCCTTTAATCTGGTTTGGCTGCCTTCTCGCAGCACCATGTGGAACTGTTTTGGCTGATTGCAGCAAGGTCCATTACTCACATCTGCCTCTCCTTTGTATGTGCACCCTTGCAAACCCTGTGATTACTGTTCCACCCATGAGCAAGTCAGGGAGCAGCCTGCTGCAAGGCAACAGCGGATGCAGTTGCCAGATAGCCAAGCTTTGGGATGACAACCTCCTACTCGGTTACGAAACACGGATGCCTAGCACCTTACACTCTGACAGACACCAGGGAGGAATAAGTACAGGCACATGAGAATCACCAGCCATCAGCACCTGCTGATGAATGACAAGCTCAATGACATTAACAAGCTGAATGACATGACATTAACAGAAACATGCTGATGGTGCATGCACCTTTCCATCATGGACAGATCCCCAGGAGTCACTACTGGATTCTCCTAGGAGCTGCTGTCATTTCTTGGACGCATAAATTACTTCATTTTAAAAAGCCCCACAACATTTCCATTAGGAATTCTATCTTCTTAAAAGTTATTCCTTGCATTATTTCACCCAGCTCTCAGAGTGCCTTCCATGAACCAGGACATACTGTCTTGAGGCACCCAATACAACAGGCCTTTTAAAGCACACCACAACTGCGTCAAAAAACAAGGCATATTAACTAACACCAAATCTTTGAGCTTCTCCATAATTTTATAATCACTCTAAACACCTAAAACAATTGCTTGAAACAATTAG
Organism: Buphagus erythrorhynchus; assembly: GCA_013400855.1. Classification (NCBI taxonomy): domain Eukaryota; kingdom Metazoa; phylum Chordata; class Aves; order Passeriformes; family Sturnidae; genus Buphagus; species Buphagus erythrorhynchus. The sequence continues at coordinate 26,244 of VZTT01018379.1, read as the reverse complement.
CTGCCTGACCCATGTTCATTATTTCATACCTTTCAGCCCTAGTTATGATGCTACTTCCTAAAACAGCAGAGACCTCAGAGTTCAAGTGCAACATCCCAACCATAACAAAGGCAAAGGCATCTTAAGATCATCAGTGGCAAAGCTGAGGGCTCTGTCTGAATCATAGACAAGTCCAAAATACCATTAAACTGACCAGGAGACCTACCACCTTCCTAGACAAAAAGTAGACCAGGAGAGGGCAGGGAAGTACCTCAGTCAGTCCATCTGACATCCTCATTTTTCGTGATGATGAAGAGGCAAGAGTGTGAATAGATATTCTACCCTCCTAGTGGGGTGGTGTCAAGACATTTCTGACCCTCTGCTGAAGCTCCAGACAAGTCTCCCTGACACTTTTAAGCCACAGCAAAGCATCATCAGATGCCTGACTTCTCAATAAGTAATTTGATAATTGATGGCTATTTGCCTCTTTCTCATAGCTAAATTGGGTTTGGGCCCCCTTTTTTTTTTTTTTTTTGGAAGTCTGTTACAGAGTACAATTTTTTTTGGTGCAACTTCCAGACAGTGCATGATTCCTAGATGCAAGAAGCATCTCAAGGGAAGGCCCATGCATACATGGCTAACAAAGCTGCTAAGGGGATAATGGACAGAATGAAAATAGTTTAAATCTTAACAGACAATTAGTTTTCAGAAGCTAACATATTTTTGATAACACCCAATGACAGGGAAGAATAATAAAGAGCAAAATATAATTCAGTAAAGCCACAAAAGATAATTAAGTTTCCAACTATCATTTCAGTGCTCCCTTAACCCTTGGAAAATTGAGGATGATATTGGACAATAAAATTTACATGCATTATGCCCAATTATACATGTGTTAGAAACCACACAGTCCATTCAGTATTCTGCAGCAACCAAACCATGTTAATTTGAGCAAACCTGCAATCATGCATACAACCTGACAATCCTGGAAATTATCATTTCCATGGAAGGTGGCTAAATAAAAGCCTCCAGACATGCCTAGCACATGACTGACTCTACTTGGAGCTGGAATTCCTCTTCAAATACATCATCTTGAGAAAATAATAATCCCACTACAACAAAAAATGGCACATATTACTACCATGGCCACATCCAATGAGATTGTCCAATAGTCTTATGTAAAGAGAATTTCATACACCAAAGATGCTAACTAGTTTGGAACTTATACACCATGCTGTGGTCTACAAAGACATGTTATGAGGAGATAAAACCAAAACCAGCAAGATATAGAAATGTTATTGGCAGGTTTGATTTCCAAGTCCTTGTTTCAACCACATATAGATTTATTTATCCAATGTTATTGTTTGAAATAGAGTGAAGTAGGTATAGCTAAGAGAAAAGATGAACTGTTTTGAAATACAAGGAAACAACTACAATGCTTTTATGTTGACACAGGGATTATATTTCACAAGAGGTATAACATTACACCCTCTGGTAAAACAAAGTCCAAATACCACAAGAAATACTACAATTTTTGACCAAAAAGATTACAAACATACAGAATTTATAGCATATTTATGTTTTGTCTCCTTTCTTCCAAAGTTTCCATTGCAGCTCACCTTAGGAATGTCAACAATTACCAAGCATAACTTTTGCCATAATACTTTTATAATTCCATTTGGTGAAACTGAGAGAACACAAACAATCCAGCACCTTGCAAAGGATGCAAGTGAAGCAGTGAATACATATCTTGACTAGAACCAGACAAGAAGGGAAGAAAAAAGGAGTCTTATGTCAGAGCATGAAACAGGTAACTGTATTTCACTAGGTTCCCACTTTTCCTCTGCAATACTCTCTGGGCATATCTCCATCCACTACACGTGTTTTTCAGGCCACATTCTTCAGTCATGTCTGAACTTGTTCTTAGAGCCCTCTATTTAGAGCAAGTCCCATTAAGAGGTGGGGAGAGGAGGGGAAATAAGTCTTCATCCCTTTTTGTTCCCTTCTCCCTCCCCACCTGCATGGCCAACCACACACCTCAGCAGTGCAGTGCTAAGATACCTGCTCAGGTACAGCGTTCTGCCTCCTGCAAACCTTTGAGTCCTTCTCTTCTGGCTTGAAAAGCACCTGTACCAGAGAAGGTCTCCTTTATTTAATGACAAAATGGGTTTATTGCAGAGCTTTTAATAAAGCATTCACCCAGCCAACTTCATTTTGCTAAAACAAGACTGTGAGATAAAATAAGCACAATGATAAAAGCAAGGCAACCTAAGCAGCATTCATTTTGCACACCCAAGACAGAGACATCAGGATGATTAGCCCAGAAGCGTGTACCAACACTTGCTTAGCAGAAGCCTCAGCCCTTGATGAGCACCAATTAAGTTCTTTCCTTTGATCAAGGAGCAAGATAAGATCCCATTTATGCCACAAAGCTTTGACTGCAACAGCACACCATACACTTTGATTACCTGCACCTAACTACTAGTGTAAGAAACAGTCCAAAAAATATTTTGTCATTACAGTGGCAAACAACATTCTTCATTCAAAAGGGTATATAGAGAAGCACATATAAGAAACTACTTTAGCACAGCACTGATACAGTATTATAACAGAATTCAGCCAGGTGCTGAATGCATAACTGTCGACCAGAGTCACAGAGGTCAGTGATCTGATCTCACTGAATCAAACATAGATGCTTGGTTTTGTCCAGTACGTGTGAAGTTTGATGAAAATTAGCTAATTTTCATCATTTCATAATAATTTTACATTTCATAATACCATAAATATCTATTTTAATAGGTAATGAGTGTTTCAAGCCAGCAAAACAGATCAGGCTGATTCAGTGTACCTCCTGCAGGTCCTCCAAGCTGTGAAATATCATTGCTTGCACTCTGAAAAGATGGAGGCAGGCATATAGAAACCCACAGACAATTTCCTCACGCAAAGGAAGCACGGCCCAGGGACCTGAATGATAGACTCAGACTCCGAAGTCATCCCACTCTGGTAACGAGAGCCCAAATGACACAAGGAATCTACACCAGGTCTAACATCAGTCAGAGACCCACAGTCTAACAGCATTTTTATTTGAATCTCCTATCTCTTACTGCAGCCCTGTGAACAAACACACTAAAATCTTGAGCTACCCCATCACCACAAGCAGCTGGGGCCCGAAGAACTCCCATAAATGTGAGAGGTTGCTATAGCCACCCCAGTTCAATTAACTCCTGTCCCCCCCCCTTCTTTCCTCTCCTCAAATGTGCCTTGCCATCGTCAGTACCTCACTACTCCCTCCTTTTGACAGGACTTACTTGGGGTGTGTGGAGGACAGAGCAAGGAGAAACATTGCAGATACACCATTCCTCTAGGAAGACTTGACTGTGAGACACCATTAGGCAAAGACAAGGTACAAATTCAGAACAATATCATTACTTCTATGGAAAATATACGATGGAAATCAACATCTTTCACAGAGGCCCTGTTTAGATTTATTCATTAATATGCCTTCTGTGTGAAGCATCAGTGAAAATCTTGTCCTAAGATGACAGAGCAAACCAAAAACTGAGCAGTCTTGCCACCTCTTCTGCAATTCCCTAACCGTGACCAGTCATCATCTCTTCAACATTCCTGGAAGGAGCTCCATGACTTAAACCAGACAATTCAGACATTTTGATTCAAGAGCCAAAAAGGAACAAGCACCACCCAAAAACCCCCACATACTTTTGAGTACTTGATAATAGGCTGTATTCACAAATCACTCTTAACTGCAATTCATCTTGTAGCATATATTGAGTAACAGCTTTTTGTTGGGGTCTTTTAATAAAGAAAACAAATCACCATGGCAAATTTCAACATACATTTTTATCCAGCACCCTGTACTTTCCTGTAGCTCTTGCAATGTGCTAGTGAGCATAAAAAAAAGGAGAGGCATGATTCTCATTCAAGAAGTCTTGCATGCTGAAAACACAGGAAGAAGTGCAAGGAAGGAACACATAACAAGAGTTCAGAAAACCTAGAGCCCAAGCAATATTTCATAAAAAATGAGGCTTTTCCTACAGAAGTCTCCAACAACAGATACAAATTACTTCCTGACCCTCAAGTTTTAAAGAAAGAAGGAGAAAAGCAGCCTGCACAGCGGCCAATTTCTGCATCTTTTAACTAGGCAATTTCACTACATTCTATAAAGTTACAATCAACTTTCTACTAACGCCTATTGTGATTTTAGCTTTTAAAATGCTGCTTTTCTAGACATTACACTGACAGCATTCAACTTTTAGACTTTCTGATGTTTGGTTACAGTAGTTTGGACAGCAATTTAATGTCAAATGAACAGAGCTGACCGTGAATATGAAAAGATCAAGGGGGAAAAAAATCACAACCCACAAGCAGCTCAAGAAAGTGCAGCACAGCAAAAACTATGAAAACGTGATCTAAACACATGAACATAGAGGCCAACTTTGCTTTATGTTTTCATATGTATTCACTCAGCTATAACACATGAATAACTTTAGAACTGCAGTAGTACAAACTTGTTGTGCAACTTTTTACTTTGTTTCAGCCCACAAATAAATATAAATAGACGTATTTAGTATATTCCACCTTTTGCTAGTAAAACATTATGGGCAAGCTTGGATGTGCAAAGAGCGATTATTCAATATCATTCTCTGATGTAATTAACAAATACTCACACAGAGTATTTTTTAAGTAACCAAGAAAAGGTTAGGAAGGAGGAAAGAGATTCTTCCCTATCCCAGGCATGGGCAGCTCTCCCTGCTATTCCTCACTGAAAGCAAAATACTCCTGTCTTACAAAATAACAAGGGGTTTCTTAGTGTTAGATTTTCCCAAACAACTTGAACACAATGGCACTCACTTGAGAGTGCCTAAAAAGAAAAGCTAAAAAATAACTCCTGTTCTAAGTAACACTCATTATTTGTGTTAAAATCCAGCTCTGGTTTGCAGCTTCCAGCACACAAAGTTAACATGACTGACCTTGTTGAAATCTCCCTGGGTAAGCAAGATAGCTCTAAAAAAAGAACACCAGGCCCTCACGATTAATTGCTAACTATTAATAAATTAGAATATTTCTCCCTCTTCTCCCAGACATACCTATAAATGTAGTTGCCCAACAGCTTTACCAGGAATGGAAATCTGAGTATTTCATGACATATGCAGGAATAAGTAATGTCCATGAACTACTGAGAAAGGGAATAACTGAACCTGGAGTGCCATAATGAGCCCAAAGCAGATGTGTGATTCCCAGCCAGCTGAGTCTACAGCTCCAGCGACAAAGGCCAGACTGTAATGGAGCCTCACAACACCAGAGACTGCTAACCACAAGCATGTCAAGTTGTCTTTACCATGTAAAATTTGGCTTGAAGTCACAACTCACACAAGCATGTGAAGCCCGGGGAAAAGGGGAAGAGACAGATCAGGCTACAGCAAACAAAGAGGAGGCACAGCAATGTTCTCTAAGACAACAGTGACATTTCTCACACAGGAGCTCTATGCCAAACACTGCTTTCCTCTTCCTCACATCTTTTGAGGAAAGACCTAAGCTGAGGGGCTTCCAGTAGCCAGGGGCTTCTGAGATCAGAAGAAGTTTCACCATGCCATCAATTGTCATTATGCCAGTAAAATTAAGTCACCTTTATACAGTGTACTGCAAATGTGCTGCAACTTCTATGGCCAGCCACCTGATGTGCAACAAGCTAATAACTCTAGGAATATCTTTTGAGGAACTCTCAAGAAATTCAGGCACACAAGAGAGTGCTCTGATATACAGGTGAGGACTTTGAGCCCCCAAGTATCTTATACTGCACAAAAGCAAGATCACAGGTCAACTATGAAGACGTTAGTGTGTCCCACAACAAGGATCAACTCAAAACAACCCAGAGAAACAAACCCCAAACACATCTTCTCAGCAGAGTTAGGAAACAGTGTGGACAATATTGTTCAAAGAGCATAAACTCCATGCCAGCCCAGGCACAAATAAATCAACAAAGCATCCTAGGCAAATACATATCTTTTCATGGCTGAATATGGCCCCTAAATACTATCTGAATTCATTGTGCTGTAAGAGAAACCTTAAACTACACCATCACTTCTTCCAGACAAAAATTAAGGTGGTGCTTATAGAAAAAAAAAAAAAAATCAGATCGTTTTCAAACATTGATGCTGTAGCTAAAAAGTTATCACATCCTTGGTCAAAGCCTGAGAAATGCTTCACGTACACAGAAAATCACTAGCAATAAAAGCACAAGTCTCTGCAGCTTCAGTTTAAGTACACCAGCTTTTTATTAGCTGCATAGCCTGCTACTGCCAGTACAGCACCCTGTGCCAGAAAAAACACCCTTGTTCACAAAAAATAGCAGCATTATAGTCTGAATTAGCAAGAGAAGACAAGCAACTGTGCTTTGTATCAGCTGTTGTTAGTTACAATGAACAGAGCGCTTTTTATTTAAAACCTGACTACAAATATCTAAAAATATTTATGTTCGTCTTATTACTTCTTCGTAGGTTCTATTTTAAATTCTAGATGAATGCTTACAGCATTTACCAAGGATCGAACAAATCAAAATCTCAGACCAAAACTCTTCAGAACAAGAGTTACCTTGTTTTAAAAAGTCACTGAAAAGCCATTAAAAAAAAAAAGAAAAAAAAAAAAGAAAAAAGTAAGTTGACCAAAAACAAATAAGCTGGCCAGCAGTGGTCATACAGCTCACTTTGGGATTTTGCTTTTGGGGGTCTGTTTCATGGAAAAGGATAAGTTTCCATTATTCCTTTTGGTTTGGAAAAGTTATTTTTAAAAATTAATTTATCAAAGTTTGATTGGAAGGAGGGGGGGGAGAAGGGGAAATGTTCCTGCACAAATCTTCTCAGTTTCCCATTAAAATGGACTGAGTCAGACCACTCATTTCCACCATTCTCTCTATTTTGCCAAGATATTTTTTATCATGATAAAAAATGATAAGTAAGAATCATTATCTGCAAAACCAATCTCCCCACTGAGAGCTGGCATCTCCCAGCAGTTTTTTACATCATGCTCCTAAAATATATCTCCATGGCACCACAGCACTAACTACTGGCAGCAGATATCACCAGCCAAATAATTTTTCCCAGAGTTCAACCAGTTCAGTTAAGACCATGGCATCACTTCTCACAGAAGGCACGTGCAAGGAAACAAAGAGCATAAGCTCCCCTCCAATCACTTGTTTCATAAAACTAACCTTGAGAATTAAATGCAATATTCATAAGGTAAAATTAAATTGGTCTTGGTCAAACATGAAACCCAGTGGTTGTGAACTACACAGTAAATAACTATTACAGATTGAAAATAAACTATGAAACATTGTGCTAATAAGGCTGTTAGCTAGCTATTAAAGTGTCTGTTTTCATGTGCAGAGATGAAAGTACAACCATAAAGAAAAATTTTCCACATGTCATTTCTTTATTACAGTCTTGTCATGCAGGGAGTGACATAAAATGACTCTGTGTACTAAACAAGTCAAACGCTTACCTAGAAACTGAAAAACAACAGCACAAACAAAAGTCACCAGCAGTCTTTAATTTATTCCTTTACATTTCAAAGTACACGTGTTTGCATTAGTCAGAAGATCCACTTCCCAACTACGGCCAGCCCTCAAATTATTCTGCATAACACTAATTGAGGGTCCAGCTGTAGAGTTACTTTTTCAAGGAACCTGCAAGTAAAATAAATTATTAAGGAAAGGAAGCCAAGCATGCTTAAGAATAATAAAAGCTTTTAAAATTATTAGCAGGTTTACTCTGTAATCTGGCAAGGTAGCAAACTTTCAGCACCCAAGAGAAAAAACACAATGAGGGAAAAGCTTTATATAAATATTCCACATGCCAAAGCAAAAGCCTTATTTCATTGGAACAATGCACTCCTGTCTAAACGAACACCAAGCATTAAAAAAGAGAGATCTTTCTGGGGAAGTTATCTGTATGTTAACGCATAACTTCACAGCACGTTCGTGTGGAATCCTCTCCTCACAAAGGCTGCTTGGACAGTCCCTCACTGGCACCGGCCCCTTCAGGCACATGTTCACGCTCAGGAGGGCTGGGAGTATCCATCTCTCGCTGTCTGCAAACACGAGTCTGCTTTCCAAATCTGCCTGGGCTTAGAGCGGCGCCGCAGCCAAGCGCTGACCGCAGGCACGCAGTCCGAGCAGCAGCACGGCCCCGAGCCGCGGCCGCCATGGCTGCGGGGAGCGACGCCGCTCCTCACCCGGGAAAACCCGCACCTCTCCGAACATCCCCGACTCCTCATCAGCCCGAACTCCACCTGAGCCTGTGAAAATACTTTATGTAACCAGAGGGGATCACGCTAAAACTTAATGCTGCAAGGAAAAAAAAAAAAATAGAGACGTACACTCCAGAAGTCGTAAATCCCTCACCTAACTCATAGCTCCACTTCCCTTTTGATTCATTCCCTGTAGAGCGGGAACTGCGACAGAAACACCCCGGTCGGCTTTCGGAAAGCACTCCAAGCGGAGTTTGAGAACAGGAGGTTGAAGCTGCCCTCGGAGGAAGCCCCGGTAACACCGAAATGCCCGCGGCAGGAGCGGGGCGCCCGCAGCCATCCCGCCCCCCGAGCCCCCCGGGCTGGGCGCAGGGGCAGCCGGGCTGCACACCGCCGTCCCGCCGAGGCTTTCGCTGCGATGTCAGCACGGCGAACAAACCTCGAAGCAGAGGAGGGATTTTGCTGGCGGGAGAGGGAGAGACACAAGCACACACCCCAGAGATGAGGGGTGGGAGGGATGGACGGACAGACCGGCGGACGGAGGGGCCGCTATTCACCTCCCCGAGTGGAAGCCCAGCGCTGCAGTCCCATCACCGCTGAACAAGATACAGAGCTCCTGCTTAGCTGAGCTAGTTTAAAACTTCTCTCTTAACTTAGAAACCCGAAGTTTTTTCAAACCGTGAATGGATTTCGCTTGAGAAGCTGAAAGTTAACTTTCGCGGGACTTTTCCGACCTGAACGACTCTGTGATTGCACGATCTCACCTGCCTGAAGGAGCACGGTAACCCTCCCTTCTCCATGCAAGCAGGCTGGCCAGGACAAACAGGGAGAAGGGGACTGAGCCATGGGTAGAGACTCCACTGCAGAGATATACATACATATGTATATGTGTATATATATATATACACACATGGACCTCGAGTCAGCCACTCTCGCTGCAGAACTTGCTCTTTCCCAGTGTTAGAAAAAGAAAAAAACAAAACAACACGGAAAATCCCGCGCAAGCGGGCACGGAGGGCGCGGGAAGCCTCCAGCTCCCGATCCCAAGCCGGGAAGCCCCGGGGCTCAGCCGGGCCCGGCGCTGGCCAAGGCCGCGCTCCCCCCGCCGCCCTCGCAGCCGCCCCGCCGGGCAGAGGAGCCGCAGCGGCAGCGGGGCACCCACAGCGCGCCGCCGGAAAGTTCCCCCGGCGCCCAGACGGCACGGCCGGCTCTCTCTTACCCTTAGTCCAGTCCACCACTTGCTTCGGGCTCCACTTGGTCACCGGCTCCATGGCGGGTCCGAGCCCGCCGGCACCAGTACCCGCGACAGACCGCAACTCCTCCGGCCGCGGACTCGCCCCCTCTCACGCTCCCATCCCGGCAGCGCCGCTCCAAGCCACCCCCTCCCCGGCCCGGCTCCTCCCGCCGGCCACGGGCCCGCCTCGCTGCCGCTCCGCCCCCAGGTGCCGTGTCCCGCCTGGGACGGGCCGGCCTCGTGCTTGGAAAGTGACGAGAAAAAAAGTTCCTAGGGTTCCCGCTCCGGCAGGTCCGGAGAGACGGCGACTCAGGAGTCGCCCGGCATCCTTCCCCGGGAGCGGCGGGCGGGCCGTGGGGTGGAGCGGCGGCCGGGCGCTGCACCCCGCTTCGGTGGTGGCTCAGCGTGAGTCACAGCCTTGGGGCAACTTCAGCAGCAACTGCAGAGTGCCTTGAACTACGCTTGTCCCCATACTGGCATTTGGGGTTTTTGTTTCTGAATCCCTCGCTTAAAAGCGTCCTTGGGTGTGGAGGCTGTTTCACCAGAAGAGTTTACTTCTGCTGCTTTCTCTTGGGAGCTGCGTTAAGCCATCAGCTGCACCTCAGACTCGCTTTCCTCGCGGGAAATGTGTCGCTTGTGTCCTGGCCGCCTCCCGGAGCCCATGTAAGCCCCTATGAGTGTCAGTCTCCTCTCAGAGGTCTAAGTGCTGGCCTCCAGAACTGTGTGCCCAGCTCACCGGCCTCTGCCATTCCCTAGCACTGAGCACATAACTCGGCCTGGCAGACACTTTTCCATGCAGCAAAGAAACACGAAGAAAACAGGAGTTTTTATTGTGTTTGTCACAACACTACCTGGTTCAGCACCAAATTCCAGCCTGAAGCCCTTTTGTAGCCTGCACAAATGTCCCACTGCTCCTCTTCCTCAGTGAGGAAGAAACAGAGTAAACTCTGCTGCGACAATAAGACTGTGAAATTTTAACTTGGCAATATTGGAGGGTGGGTAAGCAGCTGGGGTTTGAGACTGTCCGGTATCCCACTGTTTTCATCGTCTCCCATCTCGACCCATCTGTTACCCCCAGTGACGCAGTTGAAATGTAAGCTCTTTGGGACAGGAGTTGTCAGTTCCCTGCATGGCCCTGCAGCGCCCAGCTGTGCAGCGCCCAGCTGTGCAGTGCCCAGCTGTGCAGTGCCCAGCTTTTCCCACCGCGGCACAAACACCTGCCTTCTGGCACGCACTGCTGCAGACCCCTGTTGGAGTCAGGAAGAGGTCTAGTTCTAGTTCTAGTTTGGGGAACCAATCGTTTAAAAAAAAAGTGGGTGTGCATCTATACCTAAGAAGTATAATTGGTTCATTTTTTTTTTGTCACAGGTGATTGAAGGTATATTTTTAGTTCTTTATTATAAGGTTAATTCATTCTAGCTGATTTCTCTATTTGTTTTCTAGTTTGTGAAATATAACGGCTGCCAGTTAACCTTTCTGCCTATTTGAAAGATTAAAATGCAGTTCCTCACAGCTTTAATATTGGTGCAACAACCAAAAGTTTCCTGATTCCCTATTGAATCATGTGCCGTTCATGCTTAAAAAACAGCAAAACAGCAGCTCTCCCCCCTGTCAGAGGCCTGAGTAAACAGATGGACCTTGCTATGTGCCCTGCTAATGGTTTCACGTGGGTTAATGTAACAGCACTTGTTTTAACTACACAGATGCTTCCCTAGGTTGCAGGCAAGGATAGCAAATGTCTCTCGCCCTTGGTGTTTGGAACACTCATCTGCTGTCATCCTTCTCTGTCGCAGGTCTTGGGCCAGTCCCTCTGCCTGATTTGGGTCAGATGAGCAGCATATTTTGTGAGGAAGGCATGCAGAGATGGTGACTTGCTAGCAGATCCAACATATCCATTATTAATACTTAGTATTTTTTGTCATTTTCAAAGTGACAAATCTGTTCATTTATTTTTTTAAGCAGGACAACATTGCAGTGACTCTCTCTTCTTTTACTACATGATGTCCCCCAACATCAACTGCTTTACAGCCTGCTCTGGACAAATGAAATGGGGCTGACAGGGGAAGACAGAGTGTCTCCTGTTTCTCAAAAGGATCCTAGCCACATTGCTTACCCGTGCTACTCTTTTCAAGCCCAGAATGCAGCTGCCTTTGAGTTGATCTTTCTCATGATTGCATCACCTTAATCTGATCTTTATTGGAGATGAGATTAACTGGTAGTCCACTGGCATGATGCAATTAGAAGTCCTGTCTATAGAATAAGGTATTTTTGTTTAAAAAAATACTAATTGCCAAAAGAAATAATAATTTTTAATTAAAAAAAAAAAGTCTGTCTGATTTCTAGCAATGCCAGATTAAAAAATTACACTTCTCCTTTTAATGTCTTCAGATGCTCTGTAGGTTAGTTTATGAGTTTTTAGCCAGTATCCATTAGGAAAGATGTCTATTCCTTTTCTGTGCTTGCAGTCTTGCATGGAATTCATTGCTCTGCCAAGGACCCGGCTACCAGTTATCCAGAAGTACACAGATTTCCTTTTATTACCATTTTCCAGTGGTAAAAGTGATTTGATTTGAGAAGACGATTCAGACCAATTGTTTGCTGATTCCCTGTTTTGTTTGTTTTCTTCCTTTTTATTTCCTCTTGCAGGCCAGGTTTTCAAAGGGCTCTCAGGCCAGTTTGCCTGACAACACAGAGCTCAGTATGGACCATGACCTTGGTTTCACAGTCTTAAGCACAGCAATATGCACCCTCCCATCACCCCAGAGGAAAGACAAAAAGAGTCTTTTGTCTAAACCCACAGCCACACCCTGTCAAGATGGCAGAAGAAGCCACGCAGTGTTTGTCACCTTCAAATTTCTCTACTGGCAGCTGATCAGCAAGAGGAGGGCAGATGACTCTATAACAGAAGGTCAGTGGGAATAAATTGTCCTTTCAAGAAAAAAAAAAAAAAAAGTGTATTTAGATAATTGAAAAAGCTTAGCATGATTTCATCAGCTATATTGGCTGTACTCTGGCTTAACAGTGCATTTATCATTTTTTCTAAACACAGTCTGGTTGACCCTGCCTCTTAGGCCTTAGTTTTCCATACCAAATCTGTGAGCTACCAGGTTACCTGCCCGGACCCGTTTGTTTTTTTTTACATATTGATGGTCACATTCTTCATAAAGTAACCGAAGTGGACAAGAAGGATGGCATTCCAGATTTTAACTAGCACGAGGCTGAGAGGCAATAGATGATCTAGCACAAACACCTGCTGATACAGAGAGAGCACACCAAAATTCCTTGAACATTTGAGAGTTAAATGAGTTTGGACTAGGTTATCTCTTCACATCACACTGCTGCTTTTGTGCCTTGACTGCTGCATCACAGTCTGTCTGTTGCCAGACTTACTACCACCCACCAGAGCTGTGCCCCACGTCCCTTGGCGTTGTGCAGATTTGCACAGACAGCAGCTCCTTTCTCTAAGAGAGGTAACTGCTGCTACTCATCTCTAGGGGGATAAATAAGCAACTGCTTAGCCAAAAGTCACATACCAAGTTCAAAAAGTGTGGGTTTTGTTCAGGGCCACAGAAAGTTAATTTTCATACAGGATCAATTTTTTTAGGGCCATCAGCATATTGCAGTTTGTATTTTTGAGTGGAAGACATGTTTATGTTTGGCAAAGCACCATCGAAGTAAGTTTTACATTACATTACATTTTAATTACATTATTCATGGAAGGCTCAAGATTTATTTATTTCATATTCATAGTTGAAAGCTGTAAAAACTGACAAATTTAAAGTATGCAGAACAAAAGCCAGTATATGGGTAGAAAATCCACTGTTTGCCTCTATTGACAGATGAGCAATTAGGTGCTTATCCCTGACCTTTTGTTAGTCATAATGCTTCAGAGACCACCTCAACGACTGTCACTATAAAAAAAAAAAAAAATTAGGATCTACCTTTTCAAGCATTATCTTAATCACACACACAGGCCACAGCAGTCAGTAGGATTTTTTGCACAACAAGAAGAAAATTTTACCCTGCGTAACTGGAACTGAGAACTTCTTGGTAAGGTCAGTGAGTATTAAAGTTCTTTTGGAAATTGCAACAGGTAACTTAACTGAGTCAGAGTGAGTCAAGTTCAGAACTGGGTTTGGTTTTATAAGCATGCAATTTAAAAAACTCATACTAGTGGGAAACTGTTGTTGCACAAGAATCAACATCCTATTTCTCACTGTGATACCAGTATTGTTAATGATGGATCTCTTCTGTACATGACAGTGTGGGAGATCTTGGTGTAGCCTGATGAGAGAAGTAGGTTTGCTTAGTGGTGTTTTGAATACAAGGTTATGACTGGTTTATCAACAACCAAAGTTAGGTCAGGAAGACCTACACATATGGCTGTATTTATAATGGGTCTATCAGATTTATTTCTTTTTCTCCATAATAAAGATCCTGCACTACTTATTTCCTAAGGATAGGAGTCCTGTATTTGGATTGTACTTGTTATCTTCCATTCAACTTTAAAACTACCTACACAAAGTTCCTAGTTGGCCACTGCCTGCTGCTGTAGGTATATATGTATATATCTCTGCATATAAACATTTGTGTGTGTATATGTACACTGATGACTCTGCACGAAACTGACATAAGCCGTAAGGAGAAAGGTCTTCTGAAGTTTTTCCTCGGCAAAATCCTATCAATTTTAACAAGTATATTTTTTTCCTTCAAAAATGCAGGTATAGGACCTGAATGGCCATATGCTGCCCTTTTTAATTCCCTAAGTGGTTTTCCTAAGCAGATCTCAAATCCCTGCATAGAAATAATTTCCTCCACTGCACCTTGTGCTAAGGTAGCAGGTTTAAGAAGAGGATCACAAACCTGTTGTGCAAAATATAAATGTAAATTAAAAATGTATTTCATAATTTTTAGAAATTAGGTTATAAATTTATTTTGGTCTACCTTAGGTCCCTTTATGTGGCTATGAAACTATCTGACTCTCAGGTTAACAAAGCACAAAAGTGATTTGTGGAAAATTACAAAACTCTCCAATATCAATGTATAAAGTGAAACTTAAAGTCAAATGACAGCATTTTTGTACAGAGAAATAGAAAAATTATTTTATCTAGTCTTCATTTCCCTGCCCAAAAGGCAAGCAAGAGGCAAGATTTGTCTTGAACATACTTTGTTAGTGAGCTTGATCCGCTGTGGAAGATTTACATTCCCAAATGGAAAACAAACAACTTCTGGGAGTTTAGCAGTAGCAAGGGAGACATTTATGCCACTAGAGCAGGAAAACCACTTTGCAAAATTACCAGAAGCAGTGTCTGCCCCACCAGCTGTGGATGTTTGTCCAGCAGTCATTTATCACAGGCACATGGAAGCAGAGTGGGATCCGATCCTGGCTGGTGCCCGGAGGGGTGGAGGGAGCGAGATGTGGCGCAGTGCAGGTGAAGCAGATGTGGCACAGCCCAGTTCCTGGCTCAGCACCAGAGGAGGGGGCTGAGGTACCATTCAGCTCCCTTCCAGCACCATGCTGCTTTGAGCTGAGCAAGTATGAGGTGAGGAATGAGGGTGCAACAGGCAGCTGGTGCAGGAGGAAAAAGGGTGCTGGAGCAGATGGGATGTCCCCACCACCCCCAAAGCCACACTCAGATGGTGGTAACCTCCTCCTGCTAAAGGGATACCTGTGGGCCAAGGCATGTATCAGTGCTACTGGACAGTACAGCCTGGGCCATATTTGACTGGAAACTTGCTCAAAATAAGGTCTAAGAGAGAGAAATTTGTGGAAGGAAAGAGAGAGTTATTCCTACATGGAGCGTGTAGGAATATTGTATATTTGTATTTTGCAGACCTTGATTCAAGAGGCCTGTGTTATACCTAAATCACACTAACTCTTCCTCCCCCTTTTACTTAAGTCTCCAGACATCAGAAAACAACAGCCGAAGGGATTTAAGGCCAGGCTGGCTAATTGTGCACATGTAACAGTAGAACCACAAGCTAGAAACATTTATTTTAAAAAGCTATATGACCTAGACAAGAAAAATTTTTGCTCGCTTTATCAGTCTTCTTGCTCTTCCTTTATAAAGGAAGTTAGATATACAAGTATTTTAATTCCCCCATTTTTCTTAATAGCCTAAATTTATCTGCAGACTCTGAAATGTAAGAAAAGTGCATTAACTCTACTGGCTAGAGCTTTTATTGCAAAAGGAAGTTGGTTTGTTTTTTTTTTTTTAAGGCAAAAAGAGTAATAGGAATTCAAACAATTCATTTGAATATCTGTTTAGCTTTAAAAATAGTACCTAAAATCAGAGAAGAAGGTTTGTTTTTTAATTTTTTTCCACTAATTGTCATATATTTAAAGCTTTTAAGTAGAATTGGCAGCAGTGTCACAACTGGTTATTTTAGAAACCCACCTAATCAAGAGTGAAAATCCCCAGTAACTTAAGCAATGGTTTCTCTAGAAAGCTAGAAAGCCAACTGCTGTTGTAGTATCTTCTATAGAATTCTCAAATCTTTGGATCTTCAAACATGCTGCAAACATTAATGAACAGTCTCTCAAAATACCTGTGGTCTTGTGGTTAAGACAGCCCAGCACAGTTTCAAAAGAAAGAGGTTCAAAGACTTGCTCTGTCACAGCCCAGCTCATACAAGACGAAGACTGATTCTGAAATGCTTTATGATTAGGGATGAGAGTAATTCTGTTAAATTCAGTGAGAAGAATGTGCCTAAATATTTTCATTTTAAGGGGATTTAAGGATATCTTTGGGTTCAAAGTCCAAACAACCATCCTGCAGCTGCCAATAGCCTCACCTCTGACTGTCCATTGGAGCACCTGAGGAGATTCCAAAAATAATTCCACATACTCCTTTGCAAAGGGAGGATCTGTGGCTGAGGGTCTGCTCTACGAAATAGAACAGGGGTAGGAGGAAAAGCAATAATATCATAAAACACAATTTTTGAGCTACTGCCGCAGCTGTCTTGTCTGCATCTGCCCAGGTCCAGGCTCAGCTCTACAGAGCAATGATTATTTTTGGACCAAGGGCTCTTCTGGGTTCAGGTGCTAACTTTGTTCACTTCTCTGTGGCACGTGGGGATCCTGAAATAATAAGCATATTCAGAGTAGGTCTGATCAAACCAGTTGGGTGAAAACATTGGGGCTTCATCCACCACCTGGGTGAGCCGCAGGCTGTGGGGCATCTCAGTTCAGCTCCCCTCTCTGCTCCACAGGATTTCAATTTGCTTCCTGGGGCTGTGTACAGGTATAGGTTTCACTCCCTAGTCCAGCCTTAGCTATATTTCTTAACAGACTGGCTCAGCTAGTTCTTCCAAAGCCTTTTAGATTTTGTGGTTTATACCCTTTATGAGGCCAGCTTTCCTCACATGTTGTCTATGCAATCTGAGGAGAAAGCACACACCTCTGTGGCCCTCGCCCTGACAGCAGGTGCTGTTGGTACTGGCAAAGTACCGCTATTATAAAACACAGCTTGAAAATGAAATTATAAATCATACTCAATATTTTGCTTGGAAAATTACAGACTTTTTATCACCATTGCTGAGAAGTGTATGCGTGTCATTCCTTTCTTCGATGAGCAGCATTGAAATATTTCCTGTACATTCATGACAAGCTTTTTCCTTTAATAAGTTACTACATTATGCATAATACTTGCCTAGAATGTATATTTTTCTTGTTTCTGTAAAGAGTTGACTCATTGGTTGTGTTGAGCCTGGGATGCAAAGTGAAGTCCCAGGAAGAGAAGCTCTGAGCAATGGAGAGGAAAAAGTGGTCATTTAATCCCCTGAAAATATGGCTTTGCAGAGACCAAAGACTAGGTCTGTCCTTTGAATCAATGACTACTCTGAGAGCAATAAAAGTCACAAACAACTGTTGGTACCACAAGTGTTGGAAGACCTTATAAATCATATGAGAAAGGTTAAGACAATTATCTGAAGTACAGTAGTCCTTTTTGAAACATACTGATCTTCAAAAACAGGTTTACAGCCTCCCTTCTGGACAATAATTTTCATAGCAGAAGTCTGGCAAAAAGCTTTAGATACTGCATTCAGTAAGTATTCTTTATCTCCACTGCATGGATAATTATGTTTTCTTTCCCCCCACTTCCAGAACTTTTTCCTCAACGTTTGGCAATTTAATTAGAAAGTGTAGTGACAGGCAAGAAGTTTATCAGACTGGAATAGCAAGTTTCTGCAAGAATCATGCCTTTTTTAAAGGAGCACTTTGGTCACCTCTTCCTCAGTAACAGCATCGTAAACATGAAACAGGAAAATTTGAGATAGGTTAAAAAAAAACCAAAAAAAAAAA
>VZTT01018376.1:15999-28553 GCA_013400855.1 Buphagus erythrorhynchus | reverse complement strand
TTCCAGTCCCAGTCCCAGTCCCAGTCCCAGCCCTTATCCCAGCTCCAGCCCCAGCCCCGGGAATCTGGAGAACCGGGGCTCCAAAACGGCAAAGCTTCCTCTGACCCCTAAACCGATCATCATTCACTTGAAAGGCAGGCTTGCACAAACAAATATTTTGTGTAGCTGTTATGATTATTGTCAGTATCTGTCCCCATTGTTCAGGCGCAGGAATTCCTTTGGTCTCATAAATACTGAGCCCGGCCCTCCCCTCCCCCCTTTAACTGTCAGATAATTACACAGTTGGCTTTAGAGTTTAACTTGTCAAAGGAGTTTCATTACTTTGTTCCTTTTGGGCAGCTTCCACTATTGTGCTTTCTGAACACTAAACAGAACCTATATTAACTGTCAGTTAATTACACACCGTTTTTCTTCAGTATTTACCAGTCAAAGGGGCAGGTAGGCTGCAATCCTATCATCTCAATCACTGTCTCTGCTCACAAAAGAATCAATAAAGATGAGTCACTTAGTGTCACCCAGTGTCTGATACTCAAAGCCACCCATTCCTAATTGCCTTTAGAGATGGATGATAATACAAACTTTGAAGTGATAATCAGCCTAATGAGTGGCCTTGCTGAGAGGGTAGATCATGTGTCAGAACAGTTTGCAGATGCTTACAGGCAAACAAAGCCAGCTTTCCTTTTAGACCTGAGAGGACCATGGCAAGTCTGGTACCCAGAGCCGCGCACAATGGCAGAGACTGGAGCACAGCAGGATGCTGCAGCCTGCTGATCACAACTGACTCCATCCATCTTGCTCTTTGCCTTTAATCAGCACAGTCAGAACAAGTCCTCCAGATCTCTGCGTGTTTATGCTGGGTGTTTAGGCAATAACTGTGTAAAAGATAAATTCTCTGATTCTGACTCATTGGACTTAAATAATAGCGATTGGACTTGATAGGTAATGGCCGGGGATCCCGGCTAAAACTACTGAGTAAATGTAATTAAATACAATCGGGTGCAGTCAGCCAGGCAGAGCCAGAGCCCATAAAAGGCTCATTCAGACAGCAATGAAAACAAACAACGTCAGCAACAAAAACAAAACCAGTGTTTGGTTTGCTAATAAGAGCATGATCTGAGGCCTGATCTATACTCAGTTTTTGCACCCAACAATTTGACCAAATCAATAATTTGTAAAAAGCCAGCAACAAACAAATAAACAAACAAAAAGACAAATGAAATTGCTATAATCCCTTAATCTGGATACAGTTATGTTATAATAAAAACATTTTCTTTTTAAAATAGTTAAGCTGTCATAAATTTAGTCAAGTGTGAAGAAATAGTCTATGACCATGTTTGTGCTAAATATGACTGTCTCAATGTAGAAGGATTGCTTTGATTTGACAATCCTTTACTAATTTAGCTAAATATTGACAAGTGTCAAACATGAGCATTGCTTCAAAATCAACTCACAAAGACTGGCAATCGACAGGATTACATCAATTTGACTTCTAAGTATAAATGAAATATATGTGAAATCATATATATGAATGGGTTAGCAATCTTAACAATTTGGATAACAATCTAAAATTACTTTAGGGGCAAATCTGTGGTCACTTTCTTGGTGAAAGGTGGTGAAAAGCTGAACAAGTGGGCTCAGGATTCACACTGTTTCAATTAGAAGCTGTCAAGTTTTAATATTTTGTAGCCAACTATCTCGTTTGTAAAACCTGTCATGCAAATAAGGAAGTAATGCAATAAAGCAAATGAGAAACAGAAATTTTCATAAAAGTAAACCTACCCTCTGAAACTAAGAGCAAGATTATTGCTGCCATTTCAAAAACTACAGAACAAGGCCTCTTTCAGATAAAACGAATCATGTTTTCACATTTTCACTAGCTTTATATCTGCCTGGCTTCCTTTCTTCAAGTCAGTGAGAAAAGTGCAATCTTTTGTATCTGAAAGTACAGAAAAAAATAGCCCTTTATTTTGTGTAGTTTGTGTATGAATATAACAGATGTGCCTGTGGAAAGGCGTTGGAGTTTTCTGGTTTGAAGTTTTGCTTTGAGACAGCATTCTCCAGTAAGTGATGTGTGCTAATTCTTGCTGCATGCTGACATGGAAACCTATGCCTTCAAGCTCTCTGCTATAACTAATATCAGCAATTAGCCCAACCTAACACTATTTGAAACTGAATGCATCATAAGTTGGTTAATTTCTTTTGCTAAAGAGTATGAGAAAATACTTCTGAATAGTAAGAAAATACACTGAATTAGTAAGTGGGCTTTAGAGGCATGTGTCCATCAGCACTCAGAAGCTGCTCTGATCACACAGGTTATCTAAGGTTCCTGAATTCACAAAGCTGGAAACACACATGACTGTCTGCCAGCCCCCTGCTCTCACTCTCGTGGCAGTCAAACAAGCTCAGCTCTGCTCAGCTCCCTCAGTGGCAGCTGTGAATAATACAAGAGTTTTCCATGCATTGAAGCTGTGGGCTTGTTCCCTGCAGACCTGCAGCCCCTTCATCTCTGCTGACAAAGCACCCCAGAAAACCAGACTTCTCTAACAATGCTGTGTCAGAACTTTTGGGAAGCAATTTTGAGCTGTGGAGGAACCTCATGCTCCTTCTTACCTGGTGAATCAGCTGGGAAAGACCACCCTGCCCACATTCTAATCTACAGTTACATTTCTCCTACATGAAATATTCCTTTAAAATTCTCTTAACTTACATATTTATATATGTTCATATGATTCAAGTTAATTGTTAAGCAATAAAGTTGCTAAATACGCTTTTTAAAATCACTAACTCCATAAGCATATGCATTGGACTCTAAGTACACCATATATGGTTTCATAGTAATTTAGCTCTACACGAATGCGTTCACAAGCACGGAAGTCTAAAAATACCCTTTCAAGCACAAAATACTGCTATCATTACATATCTTATCACTTGTAATCACATTCAAAATCTCCATTTGAGCTCTAAAGTGTGTTGCACGAAGGGAAAACTTACCTGTAGTCAGACCTATAGAACTGAAGCTGATAATTTGTGATTAGTTAATGGAAATGTGTTGACAAATGAATTACAGTTGCAAGTTTAAGCATGTATGTTGCAAGCAATTATGAATTAGAAAGGAAAGGAGACAATGACTTGAATAAATGGGTTTGGTCATGCATGATGGCTGATACCCACTCAAGTAATCTCGATTCAAAGTTTGGATTATAGGCAGTGATGTTAAAATTCACATGACATGATATACTGCAAGGTGTATCTTTCTAAATTTTCTTTTCTAACTTTTCATTTAAAACTTTCCTAACTTTTAGAAAAGTTTATAATTTTTTTTAAAACAAATGGGACTTTTAATGCATCTTTGAAATCTACACATTTGATACTAAGCTTAGAATATGAATTTAGTGTTATTTGCTATCTCATATTTGT
This sequence comes from Buphagus erythrorhynchus, assembly GCA_013400855.1. Lineage (NCBI taxonomy): Eukaryota > Metazoa > Chordata > Aves > Passeriformes > Sturnidae > Buphagus > Buphagus erythrorhynchus. Next base: position 25,136 of record VZTT01018376.1, on the reverse strand, counting down.
ATCATAGAATCTCATAGTCATAAAGAAGGGGGTTCTGATGCTCAGCTCCATATTGGTAACTGTTACCAATTACTTGTTAACAACCAAGAAAGATTTCACTAGAGACGAAGCCATAAGGAAAAGAATTCTAGCCAAGATTTTCAGAATTGTGTGTGTGTGTGAGAGCTAAATTTGAGAACCATAAAGGTATTATTATTTATGGTATTTATGGTATTTAAGGTTATCAAAGGATTTTTAACTTGACATGTTCTAAAAATATCATAAATTAGGTACCTGGAAACAAGGGCAGCCATAATCAGGTAAATCTTTAAATCCCACAGATATGGTTTCCATCTCAGTTCACATCACCCTTGCATGGGGTCATTGCTGGGAAAGGGAGTCCTAACCTCCCAGTTGCCTCTGGTTATGCACTCTCACTGCATTAAATATGCTGGCACTCGTGCTGGTGAGCAAGCCAATCTGATGGAAACATAAGCCTACAGAAAATGCAAGGCGATCTGCTTGGCTGGGCAGCCACACAAGTGGTAATGACAGCACAGGGACACAGGCTGCCAGGGCTGGCCAGAGGCAGGACAGGTCTGTCAGCACCAGCCCAAGCCTGCACTGCCCTGGGAGAGGATGAAACTGCATCCCACGGCTGCTTCTCCTGCCCTGTAAGCAACCTGCTGGGGCTTTGCCAATGAGCAGCCAAGGAAACAGGAACGGCACAATAAATACTGACCTTTAATAAAACAGGTACTTTAACTGCCTGTTAGAGTGGGGGGAAAAGTGAAAAAAGAAACTATGTTCTTGCTTTAATCTTTTGGTTTACATATTGAGATTTCCAGTGATTAGGAATTTAAACTAGCGTCTCCAAGCTCTTTTTCAAACAAGTGTTTCACAGATACCTACAAAATTCCATAAATCTTTCCATGAGGCAGCAAAACATACCAGGAGCCAGTCACCTGTTAGTGGAAGGCAAGGATTAAGGTATCAAGGATACATCTCGAGGAAAATGCAGCAGGGGTAGTAAAATCTAGCACCACTATAAATAATGGAAACCACAAGAAGAAATTAAGGTAGTCAAACAGCTACTGGAGATGAAATTTAGCCAAGACATGATGGTACAATCCTTTTCCCAGTCTCAATCCTGTTAAAAAGTGCCATGAAACTGGTAATGACAAAAAGGAATGGGAGACTTCTTTTGTCTCATCTGAGATGTATCTCTGGAGTAAGAAGCTTGCTTTTAAAATGGTTTGCTTTGTATTTATTCCCTCTGAGCCAGTGTAAACTTTACCCATTATTTTAATTGGACCAGATTCTTAGTGTGGTATCGAATAAATTACCAAAACCACTTCCTACTTTTCTTGGAAATGTCTCCATACCCCATATTCATTCAGTTCAGCTCTTCCCTGAGCTGCAACTCTGTCCAACCTTACACTCTACTAGGAAGGGAAAGAACTGGAACTCTGGAACTCTGCAACACATTTTGAACACTGTTATTTAACACATGCTGTATGGCAGTAGGATTTCAAGCAGCTCTATAGCAAAAGTCACGTGCAGAAAACCAACTGTGGCTTTTGCAAAGAATTTTCTTGTTTTTTAAAAATTCTCAGTATACGATCACTGTTATGCTAAAATGCAGCCTGATTCAGCACTGGGCTGTATTGCCTTCCCTCCCATTGACTTCAAAATGAATAAGCTCAGCCTGGGTATTTGAGAATTCATTGCTGTGAAGGCATATTCTGGCAGGTCAACACAAGCATTATTCATAGGCTTCAATTCAGTCTGTCATCTGAAATGAAAGAGAGCCTTTCTTTAAAAAGCTAAAATCCATCTTTAATTTGTTATCCTAGTAACTGTATCAAAAACTGTTATAAAACAAATATTAAAAAAGAGAGCAAGCTGATGAGCAATTGAAATAGAGTAAAATAGACCTGGAAGTGCTGCAGAGCCACCAAATCCTTGCTCCAGCTATTGCAGACAACCAGTTTATATAACCTTTTTCATTAATATATCAAGATCTCTCTTAAAAGCAGCTAGTTTTATTTCTTCATTTACTGCTATTGTACAGTTATTTGTAGTTCTTCCAGTTTGAGTTACAGATCCATAGATTATATGACAGAGTGGACCACTGTGATCATCAAATTTGACCTCCATAATCTGCAGGATTGGCCTGAATTCATTTAAGAAGCCAGTGATTTTGTAACCAGGAGTTTATTAGGGAAAGTGCACAAGAGCCATGGTATCAGTGTTGACTGATGGGATTAATCAGCTCATGTTAACACACTGATTATCATATAGTAAAGGGAAATGTTTCAAAAGAAAAATCCAGTCTGAAACATAAAGCAAAATCATTTGGACTTCCAGAGAGGTCATGGTTGAAATATCACAAAACTCTCTTTACTCAAAGCAGATGTTTATTAAGATTAATTTAGTGTGAAAAATGAACCAGAATGCATATAAAAGACAATGCCTGCTCAATTATGTAACAGGACACCTCCTCATTATATTGTGTTCACTGAAGATGGTGGTATTTTCCTAGGGGATGTATAACTACAGTTTGCCAAAGTCCCTCTCCCTCATTTTAGATTAAATATCAGACTGCAGAGCATGAAGCCAAGTGAACAGAAACAAGAGAACTCAAATAAACATAATTTAAATGAAAAAGAAAAGACCTCTTAAGCATGTTTTCTGAGTAAATGTGTTCAAAATAGAAAGTTACAATGATGCCAGGATACAAATACAGAGAAAAATCACCAGAATTTAATATAAGCAAAAATACCTCTTTTCTACATTTGTACATATATTGAGATGAAATGCAATCTGTAAGTGTAAATACTCAGGGAACTTTTCAGAGAACTGAAACAACTTCTCTTTCTTGCCACCTTTTCTCTTTTTTTCCTGTCTCTTTCTGTGAGCTCCCTCCAGTGTTCTCAAGGAAGTATTGAATCATTTCATTTTGGTATATTACATTTTTATCACAGGAATCATCATGATAAGGAAGATTATATTAATTTAATCTCCAAGGATGCCCAGTCTGGGCTAAAGGTCTGATCTAAACCTGGTTGTGAAAACAGGCACTGGAAGAATAAGATGCCCCTCACCCACCACTGATGTCCCTTAGAATGAACAGCACATGTGCCAAAAGGGCTGCTGGCTGTAGAGGTGACTAGAGAATGAGCTGAGATTGTGTACCAACTTTGAGATTATTTACAGTTCAGGATTATCAATTATTCCCTTATTCTCCTCAAGGGACTAACAAGAAAGATTTCTGCTCTAAACTGCAGGTTCATCAGCTGGAAAAGACAAAATGACCATGAAAACCAGGTCACTGACTCTCAGTCATCAACATGAAAAAACAGGGTTTGCTCTAAGACCCTGTCAGGTAAGGTACATTCCATATTGCAATAATAATGCCTTTGTACAAGTCTAAGCTGAAGAGGGATATTATTACAATTTGGCAGAAACCAACCAGGGCACTGAATCCAGTACGCTGTGGACATGCCAGTCTGCTTGGAGCCAGCTCAAGGATCTCTATACAGAGCTGTTATGCAGGCTACAAACCTGCCAAAAATGCTCTAACACTTATTTACATCTAGTTCAACTCCTGCTTCTACCAAGATAAACAAAAATAGAGTCAAACACTTTATTTCTATGCCTCTTCCACTGGCTTTGTGGAGTTACTTAACAAATGAGAATAAAATTATTCTCTGTAAGGTTACTCTGCCTGGTTTATTTCTGCTGGTTTGTGTTTTAGCGTTTCTCCTCTGACAGAATAAACCAGTCTGAGCTGGGGCTGTTGCAGTACCTTCCTACCCTTTCTTGCACAATCTATTTGTTCCTATCCCTTCCCTGGTACCCACAGTATTGCTTTGGGCAACTGAGCCATGAAAAGGGTCAGGGAGCTTAGTTGTAATAAAACCAAGCAAATATTGGGAGAACATACAGAAGCTTAAACTCATAAGTAATAGAACTAAAGATAACTTAATTTTGAGTACTGCAATGTCAATTAATTTGGTGTCTTTACTGGTGCTTTAGTTACTGTAAAGGCAACTGTGACAAGCCACTCTCCTGCTAATCTGCATGATATCCAGCAGATACTGAGCCATTGCCTAACCTCAGAAATGTCCAAGTGGAGCTATGGAATTACTCCAGTCCTTTGTGGGTTTGGCAAAGACCTTGTAGGATTTCTAGTGACGTATGCTGGGCCTGACTCAAATCTCAGCAATGGAAATTTCTTTGATTTGGTTTATTGTTATTTCTGACCCTGTAAATGTGGGAAGCACTCAGGCATTAAGAAAGACATTGTTTCCCTGACATATCAGTTGGTCACTGCTGTTTACATCAATTGAAACAGAATTAAAATACCAATTTGATTTTTCCTCTTTTACTTTCAAAGCACATAAAATAACATCAATTTAACGCCTGTCCAACTATCATGTGGGATGGTTTATTATGTACACAGAAGGATTTGAGTTTCTTATGAGAAAATTGAAAAAAAATGGCCCAGATTTCATAACTCCCTTTCTCCTATCATTGTCTATAAATAACTTCAGAGAAGCTCTTTCCATTTTCTCCCCTCTTCTCCTTTACAATAAATCTTTAAATAGGTTCTTTCTACATTTTAGTTTTTCTACCCTCTTTGCATTTTTGTTTTACCCATTCTTTTGTAAGGGGCCATCCTACCATCACTTTTGCATGTTGTTAACATAAAATCAATGGAAGATCACTCTCCTGCCAATTGAACTGGTTCCTAGCAGTCAATATTTGTGGCCACAGACAATACAAGTTGCAGTTCATATCCATTCTTTGCACAAAACTTCGTGGGTGCGAAGAGAATTTTTTAGTGTTTAAAAGTGGGGCTGAAAGACAGTACAACCCGTACAAGGGAAGTATGGTCACTTCATTGAAACAAAGCTTTATTTACTTCAAGTGTAAGCTATTAAATATGAACACTATTGGCTTAAAAGTTCAAACTGCCATCAAATGGAGTTTCTCTCTTTTTTATTTTTCTTACTGTAAGAGCTTGACAGAGAGTTGGAGGCTTCAGCCAGTTCTTAGAATGCTGTTTATTGCATAGACGAGGTGACAGCAGTTGAGGGTTGTGGGTGAGCCTATAGCTGCTGGCTATAGGCAAGCCGTGTGTCCTGAAGCCCCTCTAGTTCTGGTTACAATGCATTATATACTTTTCATTACAGAGCATCTTAATACATGGCCACTAATCAACATCATACACAATACCTTTTGCATTTACATATAACCTATCAAAACTGCTAAAATTACCATATTATGTTAGTGACTAGCCAATCATTGGAGTTAATAGTTACATGTTAAACTTTAGGACTTGTTCTGCAGTGGAAATTTCCTCTAGCTTTAGGAAAAAACATTTTTCTGTCTGCCTATGCTTTTTTGCTTGGTAGAAAACATGCCTTATTTAAAGAAGACTTATCCTTTTGTTTAAAGGCCACTTAGTCTTTGGACTCTAGTCATAAAACTCCTTCTAACTTGACTAGACCTTTGTTCTCTCAGCTGTTTCAGCAACAACTGGCTCTAAAAGCATCTTTTATATGTCAAAACTTACCCTCATTCCTATAGAACCCTCTGTATATCTGCAAAACTCCTCCGTTAAATCTTCGTCCTTCCCAACATCTACAAATGTGCACTGTGAGCAAACTGCCTTCCTCTTGATATTCTCTTCAGTTTGCAACACCGCTGTCACATTAAGAAAGTTACTGGGCTTATGCCAGAAAAAATAAAAAATGCATAAACAGACCACATATAGTTTTCTATTGCCTGTGCCAAATTAGGACCTTTGTAACACTTGGAGGAAGCTCATGAGTTTTATCCCTTTTGTTTGTCTTTCACACCAAAGGAAATTACAATTTGAGGAGTTACCTGTCTCTGAGACAACCTCACCAGCCCCTCTTTAACGGGCACATTGATTGATAATCACAGGGAAACATTGTCACATTAAGACAGGCAGATTTTCCTAGGACTGCCTGTTAGGCAGGTAAGTATACCTGATGATCAGCTTGCTGTTCCTCACACTGCACACAGAACTGCTGTAGTTAGCAATGTCCTAATTTCTTCTCTTCCAGACATGCTCCTGCTGGGGCAAAACAGAGTGCACAGTGCATGTGGTCTCACCAATTTACCTGCATTGCCTGTGGTGGGACTGTAGTGCTTTTGTGTGTGTTTTCAGAATTTTACTCCAACCTTAAAATCTTAAATTTCAAGGTGAGTGTTTTTAGCAATTACAGGAAGTTCCAGCATGTATTATATTGAAAGCTATCTGGTCCAAAGTAAGCTCTAAGCTTTTAAAAGAAGGTGGCTGTGGAAGTGCAAACGACTACTGAGGAGATGCAGTTACTGTATACAGGAAGCTCGGATCAAGTTCAAATGAAAGCTCTGGGCACCAGTTCTTAGCAAATGATTTTAAAGCAGTTGTAATCTTCAAAGCTATCTATCTCTACAGCAGAGGCTCTGGGTATTATATATCTAATGAGTTAGACCATCTGAGCAACCTTCTTTCACATTAAAAAGGTACTTTAACTTTTTCTTTTGCCAGATTAACTGTTCAGTCTATTTCTGACAGATGAGATCAGCTATATGGAATTTTAATACTCTGTTTCTTCTAAGATGTGTCTCTGTTTATTTCCTTGGGCTAGAATGGAAGTTTTAAGACTGCTGAGCTTCAAAATTGGTTATGTAATATTACTGTTTCAAGGTGTTTTTCAGTAACTAATGGTCACATGTATGAAGCACAAATAAATAAGTAAAAGTAGAAATAAAGACATGATCTTGCTCCCAAAGAATTTCCAGCTAAGGTCCCAGTCTAGTAAAAGAGTTATGTGCTTAACTGTGTATGCCTTGTGAGGTTCCACTGACCTCGGTGGGAGTATTCAAAGTAGTTTAATATATGTAAAAATCTTTGCAAAAATAGGAGGTAAACTATAGTATGTCTGTTAAAATTTACTCTGCTTTAATAAACTGTTGATTCCTTGTTTTGGTCAAAATATGTATAGAGTATTCCAGTTATTCTAAAGAATTTAAATATCATTAGAAATTAATTAAACTATTACTTGACACAGGCACCAATGCATTGGGTTTTTTCTAATAGCAGGAAGGGAAGGTGAAGTTCAAAATAGCTTTCATATTTCTACAGTTTGAATGTAAAAAAAGCAGCACTCTGATACAAAAAACTCTGCAGATTCTTAACCAATGGCCACTTAAATGAGAATACTTTAAGGGAGTATAAATCTTTGCTTCATTAAATATTGGAACAAACCATATAGCTGAATGTGCACAAAACCACAGGTCAATGCTATGAGCTACACTTTCAGGAGCATACTACCATGGACCAAGATGTGACCTTCTTATTTCTACTGTCAAAAACTAACCTGTGCAAGTGCTCATGAAAGAATGTGTATGTGGAGTGGTTATTAGTTATGACAAGGATGGCAGAACCACAGCACACGAAGGTAGCATTCATGAACGTGTCTCAGAAGTGTCTTCAAGGAGTTTAAGACTGAGGATGTCAGCATGACCAAGTCATTCCTGAAAGTTTATTAAATCTGACTGCTCAGGTTTTTGTAACGCAAGGAAAAAATCTATCAGGATTAGGAAAAATACCTGAAATGATCTGATTTACTATGTGTGTGTTTCACATAGTTTTATGAAACATGTCCTTTGCTGAATTATCATTACACTGAATTTCTTAATCTTGAAAGAGAAAGCATTTGACTCAGGGTTCAATCAAGTACTGCTGGCATTCCTGGAATGACAACTTTAATCTCCTTCACTGTCCACTTATTTAATACCTTAAATATATTCTCATGGTAAATCCAGCACCGAGGACAGAGACTTAAAACACTTTATTCCTTTAATTAGAAATATGTATCCATACCACAATAAAACCTCAATTTAAAATAGAACAATAATAACAAAGTATGAATGAATGCTAATTAAAATATAATTATGAAGGAACCACTAATATACAGCTAAGGCTGAATTGATGGGAATCTAACTGAAATCAGAGTAGTAATCAACATGAGAAGAAAGCCTGATACCCTGGAGTAGATAGGAAAAATAGTTCTGATTAAGTTTCAGGGCTGGGGTGAGGTAGAATTTTGAAATTGTATTCTTTGGAGACTGTGTCAGGGAATGAATGTGCTTCTGGTCAGTGAAAGGACAGTTAAAAACTACATGGTGTCTGCTGGATCTCAGAGCATTGGGTGGCACATATGTATGCATAAGCATATTTATATAAACACCACCACCAGTTATTTGGTCAAAAGCTTTCCCCTGTGCCATGCAATCTCACATAGCTAGGCCACTGCTCAGAACATGATATAAAGTTGCTTCGATACCAAAGGTTATTTCACAAAGTCTGTTGTGGAATCAGATCACAAACATTGTGATACATCTTGCAGGTACGGATGTGGCACTGTCCCAGTGCAGGGCGGCAGCAGATCGGGGCGCCTAGGAAGTCAGCTTTCCCTTAGGAGAGGAAACCACCGCTGCACGCTCCAGGTGTAACAAGGCTGCTCCGCCTACGCAGGGATATGTGGCCATGGGACATACAATCACAGAAACACAGAATATTCTGTGTTGGAAGGGACTCACAAGGATCATCGGGTCCAACTGTGGTCCTGCACAGGACATCCCCAAGAGTCACACCGTGTGCCTGAGAGCAGTGTCCAAACTCTCCTTGATCTCTGCCAGGCTGTGCACTGTGACTGCTTCCCTGGGCAGCCTGTGCCAGTATCCAGCCACCCTGTGGGTGAAGAACCTTTTCCAAATACCCAGCCTAACCCTCCCGTGACAGACACAACGTCAGGCCATTCCCCCGGGTCCTGTCCTCGTCACCACGGAGCAGAGATCAGGGTCTGATCACACGTGATGGCATTTCCTAGGGGAGTCTCACCCCAGCTCCTACCCCAGATCGCGCTGCAGCTCTGGTTAATATGTATTAATCAACTCTACTTAACCTGCCTCGCAGGTTAAGCGAGGCGACACCTGGCAGGACGCCGTAACACCATACACGTTCTATTTTCCGTACAGCGTTTACATAGCGCTGGCCACAGGTGCAGGCTGTGCCGGGACACGGCTGCCGTCCCGTCCCGTCCCCGGCAGGGCGCTGTTATCCCGGGCCT